>WNWK01005817.1:0-114364 GCA_009830355.1 Cherax destructor | reverse complement strand
AGAAGCTACGAGTTTAAAGGCTTCCTTCCGTAGCACGGGAAATGGAATTTATGAAGTTATCTTCATCAGAAAACGACTGAAATATATTTATTCAACCAATCTTACATACATATTCAATGACACTCGTTCATTAAGACTTATCTTACGTTTATATACCTATAAATATATAGTTATATGCAGTGTAAAAACCCACTGTTGCAATAACTCTTGAAAAAACAACTTGAACATCAGGAGACCAACACTACGTCACTGATGGGTTGAGTAAGGGACGGGTGGAGGGTACAGGGGACGGGGGTGGAGGGACAGGGACAGGGTGGAGGTACAGGGACGGGGTGGAGGGTACAGGGACGGTGGAGGGACAGGGACGGGGTGGAGGGTAAGAGGAAGGGTGGGGGGACAGGGAAGGGGTGGAGGGACAGGGACTGGGTGGAGGGCACGGGGGAGGGGGTGGAGGGACAGGGACGGGGTGGAGGGACAGAGGACGGGTGGAGGACAGGAAGGTGGAGGGGACAGGGACGGGGTGGAGGTACAGGGACGGTGGAGGGCACAGGGACGGTGGAGGGCACAGGGACTGGGTGGACGGCAAAAGGACGGGTGGACGGGACAGGGACGGGTGGACGGCACAGGACGGTGGAGGGACAGGGACGGGGTGGAGGGCACAGGGACTGGGTGGAGGGTACAGGGACGGGTGGAGGGCACAGGGGGACAGGGCGGTGGAGGGACAGGGGACGGTGGAGGGACAGGGACGGTGGAGGGCACAGGACGGGGTGGAGGGCACAGGGGACGGTGAGGGACGGGGGCCCGGTGGAGGGACAGGGACGGGGTGGAGGGACAGGGACGGTGGACGGGCACAGGGACGGTGGACGGTACGGGGGACGGTGGAGGGCACAGGGACGGGTGGAGGGACAGGGGACGGGGACGGCACAGGGACGGTGAGGGCACAGGGAGGGGGTGGAGGGTACAGGGACGGGGTGGAGGGCACAGGGACAGGGTGGAGGACAGGGACGGGTGGAGGGACAGGGACGGGTGGATGGCACAGGGACGGGTGGAGGGCACAGGGACAGGGTGGAGGGACAGGACGGGTGGAGGGACAGGGACGGTGGATGGACAGGGACGGGGTGGAGGCACAGGGACGGTGGAGGGACAGGGACGGGGTGGAGGGACAGGGGACTGGTGGAGGGACAGGGACGGGTGGAGGGACAGAGGGAGGTGGAGGGACAGGGACTGGGTGAGGACAGGACGGGTGGAGGGACAGGACGGTGGAGGGACAGGGAGGGTGGAGGGTACAGGGGACGGGTGGAGGGACAGGGACGGGGTGGAGGGACAGGGACGGGGTGGAGGGACAGGGACGGTGGAGGGACAGGGGACGGGGTGGAGGGACAGGGACGGTGGAGGGTACAGGGACGAGGTGGAGGGCACAGGGACGGGTGGAGGGACAGGGACGGAGGGGCACAGGGACGGGTGGAGGGCACAGGGACGGGGTGGAGGGCACAGGGAAGGGGTGGAGGGTCACAGGGACGGGTGGAGGGCACAGGACGGTGGAGGGCACAGGGACGGGGTGGAGGGTACAGAGACGGTGGAGGGCACAGAGGACGGGTGGAGGGCAACAGGACGGTGGAGGGTACAGGGGACGTGGTGGAGGGTACAGGGACGTGGTGGAGGGCACAGGGACGTGGTGGAGGGTACAGGGACGTGGTGGAGGGCACAGGGGACGTGGTGGAGGGTACAGGGACGTGGTGGAGGGCACAGGGACGGGTGGAGGGTACAGGGACGTGGTGGAGGGCACGGGGGACGTGGTGGAGGGACAGGGACGGGTGGAGGGCACAGGGACGGGTGGAGGGTACAGGACGGGGTGGAGGGCACAGGACGGGTGAGGGACAGGGACGAGTGGAGGGCACAGGACGGTGGAGGGCACAGGGACGGGGTGGAGGGACGGGGACGTGGTGGAGGGACAGGGACGGAGTGGAGGGACAGGGACGGGTGGAGGGTACAGAGGACGGGTGGAGGGTACATGGACGTGGTGGAGGGTACAGGGGACGTGGTGGAGGGTACAGGGGACGTGGTGGAGGGTACAGGGGACGTGGTGGAGGGTACAGGGGACGTGGTGGAGGGTACAGGGGACGTGGTGGAGGGTACAGGGGACGTGGTGGAGGGTACAGGGACGTGGTGGAGGGCACAGGGGACGTGGTGGAGGGTACAGGGACGGGTGGAGGGTACAGGGACGTGGTGGAGGGACAGGGGACGGTGGAGGGCACAGGGACGGTGGAGGGACAGGGACGGGTGGAGGGACAGGACGGTGGAGGGACAGGACAGGTGGGACGGGGAGGTGGAGGGCACAGGGACGGGTGGAGGGTACAGGGACGGGGTGGAGGGACGGGACAGTGGAGGGACAGGGGTGGAGGGACAGGGACGGGTGGAGGGCAACAGGTGGAGGGACAGGGACGGGTGGAGGGACAGAGGACGGGGTGGAGGGACAGGGACGGGTGGAGGGCACAGGGACGTGGTGAGGCACAGGGACGTGGTGGAGTGTACAGGGACGTGGTGGAGGGTACAGAGGACGTGGTGGAGGGCACAGGGACGTGGTGGAGGGCACAGGGACGTGGAGGGCAGAGGACGGTGGAGGGCACAGGGGACGTGGTGGAGGGTACAGGGGACGTGGTGGAGGGCACAGGGACGTGGTGGAGGTCAACAGGACGACGTGGTGGAGGGCAACAGGACGAGTGGAGGTACAGGGACGGAGTGGAGGTACAGGGACGTGGTGGAGGGTACAGGGGACGGGTGGAGGCACAGGGACGTGGTGGAGGTCAGGGACGTGGTGGAGAGGACGGTGAGGACAGGACGGGGTGGAGGGCACAGGGACGGGGTGGAGGGACAGGGACGTGGTGGAGGGCACAGGGACGTGGTGGAGGTACAGGACGTGGTGGAGGGCACAGGGGACGTGGTGGAGGGCACAGGGACGTGGTGGAGGGTACAGGGACGGGTGGAGGGCACAAGGACGTGGTGGAGGGCACAGGGACGTGGTGGAGGGCACAGGGACGTGGTGGAGGGTACAGGGACGTGGTGGAGGGACAGGGACGTGGTGGAGGGCACAGGGACGGTGGAGGGACAGGGACGGTGGAGGGACAGGGGACGGGTGGAGGCACAGGGACGTGGTGGAGGTACAGGGGACGTGGTGGAGGGTACAGGGACGGGGTGGAGGGTACAGGAACGTGGTGGAGGGCACAGGGACGGGTGGAGGGTACAGGGACGGGGTGGAGGGCACAGGGACGTGGTGGAGGGCACAGGGGACGTGGTGGAGGGTACAGGGGACGGTGGAGGGACAGGGACGTGGTGGAGGGTACAGGGACGTGGTGGAGGGTACAGGGGACGTGGTGGAGGGCAGGGACGGTGGAGGGTACAGGGACGGGTGGAGAGTACAGGGACGGGTGGAGGGTACAGGGACGGGGTGGAGGGCACAGGGACGTGGTGGAGGGCACAGGACGGGGTGGAGGTACAGGGACGTGGTGAGGGTACAGGGGACGTGGTGGAGGGTACAGAGGACGTGTGGAGGGTACAGGGACGGGTGGAGAGTACAGGGACTGGGTGGAGGGTACAGGGACGGGTGGAGGGACAGAGGAAGGGGTGGAGGGGACAGAGGAACGGGTGGAGGGGACAGAGGAAGGGGTGGAGGGGACAGGGGAAGGGGAATAGAAGGGCTATTTGATAGATAACATGGGGGTGAGTCTTGAGCAATAGTTGAGAGTCTGCACTGTGATGTATGAGAAGTGAGAGTGGGGATGAGGTGTGAAAGTGAGGGTTAGGTGTTACTAGGAGGCAGAGATAAACGTACTGACAAGGCGTTTATAAAACTCCTTGGACGCGAAAATGTGATCCTTTGTTCCGGTAAGCCAGCGAATGTTTAAACATGAGCATGCAGCATTAATATGCAACCGGTTGCTTCATCACCGATATCCAGCACCGGTATGACAGATGTTGCTTAATCATTGAACGGGTCGTCTTCCGACAAAGACTCGAGTCAGGAGACACTTTCTGGTGAGACCACCACCACCACCACCACCACCACCACCACCATGAAGTGGAAGATATCGTAGGTATAAGAATGACAGTAAGACTTGCCACGTGAGGGTGGGAATAATGGTGGGGGTGGAAAAAATTGCGGTATCTTTGAGCACCACTTAACAATTTGAGACCTGAAGTAATAGTTTAAAAGATTCCAGTGGAGCACGGTGCAGAAGCAAGGTGTCATAGTATCTAGACGGACCGGGCGCAGACGGTGGTGGTACAGACAGTGGTGGTGCAGATGTTGATACAGAGTGGCCGCAGACGAAGCAGGTGCAGACGGTGGGGGTGGTGCACACGGAAGTGGTACAGTTGGTGGTGCACACGGAAGTGGTACAGTTGGTGGTGGTGTAGTCATAGAGAGCGCAGGAAGTGGTGGTGCAAGGATAACCTACACGGATACCAGTGTTCCTCCAATATGAAGGTCAAGCTCTTGTTTATCTCCTAAACTTTTAAATCACTAACACAAATTTTCGTACAGACACGTCAACTATACCTTTCCGTAACTTGAAAACCAGGATCTTAAACACGAAGTCAAGCAGCTAATCAAGATAAGCAAGGGCGAACAAGCTACTTCTTGAAGCTAAATTACCCTATTCAGTATCACGAGTCTTTGGAACCTACAAAAGTTTAACCGAACTTAGCACTCAAGACAAAAATTCAGCATCCCGAGTCACTCCAGGATGACAGTCCATTATATATGTCAGTGAGAGTAGATGCAGAAAAGGTTGAACAATAAAAGGCTCTGGTCAGGGTATCGGGGGGCTACATTTTCTTTGCCAGTTTTTAATTAGTATCATTAAATAAACCGCACTGCACGGATGTTTTACCCAACACGTTAATGCTTGTAGAAGTCTGGAGCCTTCTTACACACTGCCATCTTTCGGGTATTACTTCAACTTTTTCCTGGATGCAACCCACAACAGTCTGCTTCAACACTGAATAACAAGTTATCCAGCGTTCTATATAATAAAACGCGAAACCAAACAGCGAATTACTTAAATGGTAAATAAAAAACACCAGACTAATACGAGTTTAAATTAACAGGGATTTTTTTGTGAGGTAGCGCTAAGCCTGCATGGGTCCTTTGAATCAAGTTTGATCCAAAGGAAAGAAAGAGTAGCTCCAGCTCCTTTGAGAAAGAGCCCGTCATGTGCATGGGGAAAAGGTAGTGGTATCCTACAGTCATACATTGGAAGGACGATGAGGATGAGTGGTGAAGATGCACTTGGGTTGAGACATTCATCACATCACACGCTGTAGGGAGCGTAGGCTAAGCACGTAGGCTGCAAGTGCTAGTGGGAAGGACGCTACACCTGTGGCGCAACACATATCTTCTCACCTCTGATGTAACCCCGTCCTCAAAATAAAAAGTTAACTTACCGTTAATATGTAGTTAGCTTACTCCAATCTAACATACTAACACATACCAACCCACGTTACCACGAGTGACACACACCTGACGCACATTGCACACATCCATAATAAACAGACCGACACCTCACTTACCAAGGAATATGAAATAGCAAAAATATAATGAAAATACATATACAACTAACTTCCTTTACAAGAACAGAAGTCAGGTCCATTGTTGGTCCATCCATGACACTGCCTGATGACTTGCTGTATCAAAAACAACAAATTCTGTCCTCTAGTAGCCTTTATTATTGAACTTAAAATGACTGCAGCCAATGTAATGCTACTGCAGAGCATTATACAAGAATATTAAGTAATTGTCATATAGCAGAATCCCATTAAATTACACACTGTTAGTGTTAGATTTATTTCACGTACATACTCGTACAATATGAGGACAATACTAATAATTATAATATATTACTTAACCAATCTTCGTCGTTTATAGTGTTCGATAATATATCAATTAGTAAACACGAATGCAATTTAATGAACAAATATTATTGATAATTAAATTCGAAAAGGCTTTCGTAGCACCACTTCAACAAATAAAGGCGAAAACAGTGCCAACTTGAACAACTGTAAATATTTCCAATAAAGATCCACAGCTGTGTTTATACTACCCTCTTGAGTAGCAAACGATAACATTCGTTTTAAAATAATATTAAATGCAAAGAAAATCATCACTCGGGACGTGATAATCGTCTACGACGGACAGAAACGTATTCTGAAGTTTTCTCTCCAAGTTATGGATTAACGAAATTACTTTCCGCATTATGCCTCAGTACTTACGACATAATGCCTTGGTACGTGCCACAAGCCTCAAGTGATTAAGGTACGAAGTAATTTTGGAAGGTGCCATAAATACTCATTCAGGAACATAGTGCCGGCCAAAAGTTACATAGGTGTGCAACATGCACAAAACCCTTCTACATACCTGTCTTAAGTCCCTTATTAATAAAATAAAATTAAGCACCAAACTAATAAGGATTATACAGCGCTGTGGGGGAGGACGTGAGAAAGTAGTATTGTACGAAAGTTAAGAACGAGCGAGAGGTAAGAGTGTGCAAAGTTAGGGATTAGTGGGTGTGGGGTTAATGCAAATAAAATTGAAAATCAAAGTTGGTGTAATAAGTTAGTTTCAGTTAAAAAGTAAGATTGAGTCTGCCTCAAAGGTGGGACTCAGCAAGGTTAGCGAGAGTGCTGGAGTGGCTCAGACGTCGAAAGTGGATCCTGAGTGCACTCTCAAAGGCTGGACAATCTCTAAGTTGAATGGACAGTGCGACCTGACTGTCCCTCACAGTGTGGTGCCGGATGTTTCTCCATATGAGGTCCGGTGGAAGGATTATGGCCAGAATCCTATACGTGGTTTGATGGAAAACAATTTGTTGTGGTCCGATATAGACAAACGTTGTTGCCAGCGGTTGCGGAATACTCCTATGGGAAAAATGGAGGTCTTGAACAGCTGACTGAGCGGTTGAGTCTGCATGTTGATTGCCCTGAACATCAACATGTCCAGGGACCAAGCAAAATATGACTATTTTGTTCTTGCTAAAAATGCGACATAGCCAAAGATGCATACACAGGACAATGGGATTAAGGGAGTTCAATTTCTGGATAGCCTGTAAGGCACTATGGGAATCCGAAACAACTACAAATGACGAGGCAGATATGGAAATCTCCAAGAATATATAAACCAAGTTTTCCAATGGGCAACGGAGAACAATATGATGTTATGGAAAACTGGAGGAAATAATAGCTAGAACTGAGTATACTACAAACTCTAATCACACAATAGAGCTCAAAATGTGAAGGACCTGGGTGTGGTAATGTCCAAAGATCTCTCCTTCAAGAACCACAGCAATGCTATCACATCTGCGAGGAAACTGATACGATGGATAATGAAAACATTCAAGACAAGAGATGCTAAGCCAATGATGATCCTTTTTAAATCACTTGTTCTCTCTAGGCTGGAATACTGCTGTACATTAACATCCCCATTCAAGGCAGGTGAAATTGCAGATCTAGATAATGTACAGAGAACCTTTACTGCACGTAAAAGTTCCATCAAACACCTTAACTACTGGGAACGCCTGGAAGCACTTGACTTGTACTCACTGGAGCGCAGGCGAGAGATGTCATAATCTACACCTGGAATATTCTGGAGGGACTGGTTCCTAATCTTCATACACAAATCACTCCCTACGAAAGCAAAAGACTTGGCAGGCGATGCAACATACCCCCAGTGAAAAGTAGGGGCACCACTGGTACTAAGAGAAAACACAGTACGTGTCCGGGGCCCAAGACTGTTCAACAGCCTCCCACCAGCCATAAGGGGCATTACCAATAGACCCCTGGTTGTCTTCAAGAGGGAGCTGGACAGATACCTAAAGTCAGTGCCAGATCAGCCGGGCTGTGGTTCGTACGTTGGACACTACGTGCGGCCAGCAGTAACAGACTCGTTGATCAGGCCCTGATCCACCGGGAGGCCTGGTCGTGAACCTGGCCGCGGGGGCGTTGATCCCCGGAATACCCTCCAGGTAGGTAGCAGTCAGAATAACTGGGCCATATATTATACACAAACTTATCCACAGTTATACTCGCCCTAAAACGCTCTATCAGCCAAACTACAATCCTAAATGTTTCTAGATACATTGTTCGCCATAATCCGAAACACAACCATTAAAACGTAGCCACCTAAGCTTCTTCAAGTACAAGTGTGATACAACTATATACTATATTGCTTGCAAACAACTCATCTGGGTAAAGTATACACAGGTACTTAACCCCTGTGAACAATGACCAGCACCTAGCCACAGTGCACACAGGTGCTCCCAAGCCCTGCAAATGCAGCTGTGCACTCGGTGAGTACACAGGTTGTAGAATGGTCAGCACACCCCTACTACCCGCCCCCAAGATGGGTTGAGGACAGGCACCACCTTATATTTGAACTTAAGTTTTAGTAAAAGGCTCACGTTTCTCCTGTTTACACGCAACTCACGTCTACGATAACGATACTGAATGGGCAAAGAAAAGGCCTGGCTCGACGACTTTTGCAAAATGAGGTCTGGACACCAGGACTACGGAGGGAGAATAAGAGAAAACGGGGAGGGGGTAGAAGAGCTACGTAGGAAACAACAGACGTAGAAGAGGAGGCAGGTGTAGATTATTCTCCCTAAATGGAAAGAGAGTGAAATAAAAGAAGATGAGTATTAACATGATCTCCTGTAACTCAAGGTTGTGGATATATAACGTCTGGTCATGTCAATGTTACGAGAGGAAGAAACAGGAGTGACTCTTCCTGTCTTGCAGGATGACTGACCATTTCACTACACAAACACTGTCAAGGCTGGGCACAAACCCCCCCCCCCCACACACAAACACTTCTTATGCAACTCATAATACTCGTACATATTTAATCACTGAGAAATGTATATTTTTTTTCATACAGACAGACGCTTCCACAAGCTCAGTAAATTGCTTTATACACACATACACCTGTGTAAATTATATCTTATTTATCCAAGTGTGATAAGTTTATTATTTTATTTATCCAAGTGTGATAATTTATTTATCACATATACACGTAATGTTTATTCGTGAGTTATTCTTCCTATATTTCATAAATGCAATGATCATAATGGTCAATGTATTTCATGATGCGATAAGCCCGTGTTGATTATTCAGCGCAAGGAGTGGTGGAGGCTCGATCCTCCGTATTCTAAGTCTCTAATCAATACGCTGATGATCACAGTTTTCAAAGCTGTTTATTATTAGTCTAATATATTCTACCACTAATATGTACATCTCTGAGGTTACATTATCGTGCTCTCACCACTCTTACCTCCAACAAGTGCCAGATCAGCCAATCTGTGATAACTATTTAGACCTGTGGGTTGCTAGCACCAACATCCTGGTTGCCCATGTAGTCAATAAAGAAGTCCAGCTTTAGGCCGGGCTGCAAAGTTAATAGAACCCTAGAAACCAGACACAGGTGATCTCCCACATTATAAAATGTCCTGTTTCTTCCTAAATAATACTATTATGCCTTATTAATTCCCTTATTCTGATAATAAATGCTCTATTTACCACCTTATAATATTAAAGCGATAAACATGTTCGTACAGCATACTGGCATCAACGAAACAGTCAGCTGACTAAATGAAATCGCTAGCCCACAGATGGCTTCAACTTCATCCTATTTCCTATTTGTATGTCTCATAACAATAAAAAGGCTTTCAAATGAGCTGATGCAGGTAACAGCTCTTAGCTTGTGAATAAAGTTAGGAACCTTAACTTAACCTTGTAAAACCCTATATGGAAAAAAAATGCCCCCTTCCTTCTCTCATAATACTAAATACATTTCCTAAATATTTAATTTCACCATTCAATATGAGAGGAACAATCTTCCCCTCACAATCCTTTCTTACCAGCAGACACAGGCATCTCCCTCTCCTAATTCCTCCAGGGTTTAACTTCACCCTTACTCTGCTCTTATTTCTTTTTTGTGTCCAATACTTTCACATTACCCCTCCCAGATATTTAAATTCTTCGGCTTCTTCCTTCCAATACTTCACATTACAGTCTTACATTCCAATATATTTAATGTTTATTCAGAAGCACAGAGCAAAATCCACCTAGGGAAGACCCCGGCTCTCCTAACCCATCACTGTACTCTCACCAGTGTTCCACTTGAAACTTATCAACTTTCTGCAAATGTCTCGCCTCAAGGAGGGGAGGGTGTCATAATGCTAGTGAAAGGACTTTTCAGAGAAGGAAACTAGAGATACATTCCATTACTCGGCTCATTTCTCATTACTCCCACTCCTCTCATTCCCAAGATGTTCCTTAGAGTTTAGGGCTTCCCTATGAACATAATAATAATCCCGTCTTGCTTTATGCTATCAACAGACTAACGAGTTATGAACAGACAGAATAAATTAATGAAAAGGAAATGAGAAAAGGAGAGGGAACCCAATAGTTAGTTGATGTAATCGGGAGGTGAGTGTAATAAAGAAGTGAAAAATAACTGCGATACAGCATTTTGAAGAATAGAGAAGAAAAAGTGCAGGTGAATTAAGAAGCAATGGAAAGCGAGAGTGAAGGTGAGGCGAGTAACATACCTCAAGAAAGAGACGCCTTGAAAAAGATGAGCCTGGCCCATTGCCGGGCTCCGAGAGTAGCAAAACTCTGGAAACTCAACAAAGGTATACACAGTCACATGCAATACTCTCGAGATACAACTTTAAAGATAATGAAATTATGCAGACTAGGACGAGAGAGGGGCTCTTTACAGCATGTAGACTGAGGGACTCTGTACAGCATGACGACTAGAGAGGGGACTCTCTTTACAGCATGAAGACTAGGAAGAGAGAGGCTCTCTTTACATCATGCAGACTAGGGAGAGAGGCTCTCTTTACAGCATGCAGACTAGGGAGAGAGGCTCGCTGCAGCATTTAAAACTAGGAAGAGAGAGCCTCTCTTTATAAGAAAAAAAGTCAAAGTTATGCAAATGACTCTGAATTAAGACAAAATATTTCTGACAGAGATTAAAGCCGGTAACAGCTCTTAGCTTGTAAATAAAGTTAAGAACCTTAACCTAACCTTGTAATATCGTGTACAAAAAGAGAGACAGCAAGAGAGAAAGAGACCAATTGCTTCAATAAATGAAGCTCTTGACACACCTAGCTCCAACTAAGTTATTTTGCTTAACACTAAAGTACACATCTAAAACAATTCCACAATGTCGACAAGTTCAGGCTTTGAAATGATCTGAGGTACAATAACAATTTCTAGCTAGCCTAATAAACATTTGTTAAGCTCAGAAAACTAAAAAAACATATTATAACATAAACAAGGCACTGCCCATAGTCATTAAGTATTCCAAGACATAAAATTCTTTTAGTAAATCATCAAATCTAAGACTAGACAATGTGTACAACTTCGAATATCTATATCTAAATGAGGAATTCTACTGACATGTATTGTGTTCGAACCAGGCACACACCCAACATATTCTCTTTTAAAGACGAAATTCGACGGGTTCCTTGAGACAATTCCTTAAAATCAGGTGTTTAGACTGCCAACAGCCTGACTGATCAGGCCATCAACCTGGAGACCTGGTCCGAGACTGAGCGGAGAGAGCGATGTACGGGTAGAATGCATGCACCTAACCTTGAAATACTGGTCACTAGTGGCAGGGGCAGGGAGATCCTCTCAGCACTTGTCACACGCCGTCTTCCTCTTACCTGTGGACATAGAATTACACAGTTAATGGGATTTAAAGCCTCTCGACTACACTAGTCATTAATGCTGCACCTAACCATTTTCACCATCAGACAAAGAATACTTTAATCCCTAAAGTAGGGATTAAGCTCTCAGAATATATATACGCTGAGACAAATACACGTCTCCAGGTGTATTATATATATATATATATATCAAAATGTATATCAACAAAAATTAATTTCTCAACAAATACAAGAAAATACACATTATATGACGATGGTGGTTAATTTCCGGTGTCATTATTTTTTTCAAATATTTAATATCATTTGCAAAATGTAAAAAAAAAACCGTGCTTACCTACCAAAAAATTAGGCAATTATGTCTAATTGCAACATGTTGCCATAATTAGGGCGAGTATCTAACTGCACATGTAACCTCTGGGGTGTCGCTAATAATCAAGACATCTCCAGGCTAATTATGCAGGTTTTTCAACTAATTACTGTGGGAATCTCGCTGGCCAGATCATATCCAGATAGCGAGTGAAGGGGAAGGAGAGAATGGCGAGTGAAGGAGGAGAGAATGGCGAGTGAAGGAGGAGAGAATGGCGAGTAAAGGAGGAGAGAATGGCGAGTGAAGGAGGAGAGAATGGCGAGTGAAGGAGGGGCAAAAGGAACAAGGGGAGGAGGCGAGTGAAGGGGACGAAGTATATGAGGTGCTCACAGAAGCCACTTAAAACCAGGGCTGTGGAGTCGGCACATAAAACCTCAGACTCAGACTCCTTCATTTACAATTCCAACTCCAGTAACCTAAGAATTGCTTCGGACTCTCCGACTCCACAGTCCTGCTTAAAACCACATAACTTAAGTTGCTGAACATTAAATGAACTAAAAAACAGACTTACTACTATGACGTCATGTGGGTTGTAACCAGGTGGCAGCCCCCACACCTCTATACCTGTAACTCCATCAACCACATGGAACCACTACTGTTGCTTTAAATAATTTTATTTCACAATACCGCCTTAAATACGTATATGCTTATGAACGTACATCCATAAAGCCATGATATACACACCACACACACACACAGGCGGTGTTTTTTTTTTAAAGTTATTTTTTAAAGTTATGTTAAATAGTGCGGATGCCCCAAGGTTATATGTGGAAACGTCTAATATTTCCTGAGCAGCATGGAACAATGTTGGGAAAACATTATAGTATATAATAACCAATTAACTTAAACAAAAAACACCGCCAGTATATCAGTAATAAAATCTGTCTCATTTCGCATTTGTTCTGAATACCATTTACGAAGTTATCCCACGCAGTAGTAGACTTCATGCCACAGCCTGAGATTATACGCATCAGAGCAGGTGGTGGGTTCTCCCGTGTCTGCAGGCCAGGGCGGTGGCTGGTGAGGGCGTAACCGCAGACACCAGGAAAAATGTCTTCCAAGAAGTCTTCTTCCAGAGAAGTCAAACCTTGCGAGAAAGTAGTCAGACAAAAAAAAGTGTCCGCGTCTTTCTACTGAGGAATATAAAATTCTCCCGACCAAATCATTACTGACAGAAGGAAATAGATACTACTATTGAACATGCGTCTTATTTATCAACTTGTCGGCATTATTTATTATTGTGATAGGCCTTAAATTCTTTGTTTTCGACTACTGGCAGAACCTGTGTCTAATACAGGAACTAGGAAATAGTTTTTAAACACATCCTTGTAGATTCCAACACCAATCTTTAACGTAGAAATACGTCTAGTAAGTGAAAGATTAAAAAGTATTATTCGTTAAAAAAAAATCGCGATGATCTTAAAGGAGATAAAAAAGGAAGTTAACTAAGAACGTTTGACTGCTCTTGCTTGTTTCACACGAGTCAAGAATAAATACACTTGGGGACCCAACGCTAGAAGTATTAATAATGCACTGTACAACAAATGCTTTCAACAAATCTGCGTCAGTAATAAAAAAAAATTTAGAAACCACAAAACTGTGCAATATTTTATCAACTGTATTAGCTTATACAGAACAGTTAATTTTGCACAATCAGACTATGTGGGATTGTTCATTATCGAAGGGAGGGAGCCAGGGCAGGTCCATCCACTGATACTAAGGTCTCCCTGAACCATATCCATTCCCTGGTAGTGTGTCCGCCCCAGCGATCTGACTGTGCAGTGTGTCCGCCCCAGCGATCTGACTGTGCAGTGTGTCCGCCCCAGCGATCTGACTGTGCAGTGTGTCCGCCCCAGCGATCTGACTGTGCAGTGTGTCCGCCCCAGCGATCTGACTGTGCAGTGTGTCCGCCCCAGCGATCTGACTGTGCAGTGTGTCCGCCCCAGCGATCTGACTGTGCAGTGTGTCCGCCCCAGCGATCTGACTGTGCAGTGTGTCCGCCCCAGCGATCTGACTGTGCAGTGTGTCCGCCCCAGCGATCTGACTGTGCAGTGTGTCCGCCCCAGCGATCTGACTGGCAGTGTGTCCGCCCCAGCGATCTGACTGTGCAGTGGCCGCCCAGCGATCTGATTGCAGTGTCCGCCCCAGCGATCTGACTGTGCAGTGTGTCCGCCCCAGCGATCGACTGCAGTGTCCGCCCCAGCGATCTGACTGTGCAGTGTGTCCGCCCCAGCGATCTGACTGCAGTGTCCGCCCCAGCGATCTGACTGTGCAGTGTGTCCGCCCCAGCGATCTGACTGTGCAGTGTGTCCGCCCAGGATCTGACTGCAGTGTGTCCGCCCCAGCGATCTGACTGTGCAGTGTGTCCGCCCCAGCGATCTGATGCAGGTGTCCGCCCCAGCGATCTGACTGCAGTGTGCCGCCCCAGCGATCTGACTGTGCAGTGTGTCCGCCCCAGCGATCTGACTGTGCAGGTGTCCGCCCCAGCGATCTGACGTGCAGTGTCCGCCCCAGCGATCTGACTGTGCAGTGTGTCCGCCCCAGCGATCTGACTGTGCAGTGTGTCCCCCAGCGATCTGACTGTGCAGTGTGTCCGCCCCAGCGATCTGACTGTGCAGTGTCCGCCCCAGCGATCTGACTGTGCAGTGTGTCCGCCCCAGCGATCTGACTGGCAGTGTGTCCCCCCAGCGACGACTGCAGTGTGTCCGCCCAGCGATCTGATGTGCAGTGTGTCCCCCCAGCATCTGACTGTGCAGTGTCCCCCAGGATCTGACTGCAGTGTCCGCCCAGCGATCTGATGTGCAGTGTGTCCGCCCAGCGATCTGACTGCAGTGTCCGCCCCAGCGATCTGATGTGCAGTGTGTCCCCAGCGATCTGTGTGCAGTGTCCGCCCCAGGATCTGACTGTGCAGTGTGTCCGCCCCAGCGATCTGACTGTGCAGTGTGTCCGCCCAGCGATCTGACTGTGCAGTGTGTCCGCCCCAGCGATCTGACTGTGCAGTGTCCGCCCAGCGATCTGACTGTGCAGTGTGTCCGCCCCAGCGATCTGACTGCAGTGTGTCCGCCCCAGCGATCTGACTGTGCAGTGTGTCCGCCCCAGCGATCTGACTGTGCAGTGTGTCCGCCCCAGCGATCTGACTGTGCAGTGTGTCCGCCCCAGCGATCTGACTGTGCAGTGTGTCCGCCCCAGCGATCTGACTGTGCAGTGTGTCCGCCCCAGCGATCTGACTGTGCAGTGTCCGCCCCAGCGATCTGACTGTGCAGTGTGTCCGCCCAGCGATCGACTGTGCAGTGTGTCCCCCCAGCGATCTGACTGTGCAGTGTGTCCGCCCCAGCGATCTGACTGTGCAGTGTGTCCGCCCCAGCGATCTGACTGTGCAGTGTGTCCGCCCCAGCGATCTGACTGTGCAGTGTGTCCGCCCCAGCGATCTGACTGTGCAGTGTGTCCGCCCCAGCGATCTGACTGTGCAGTGTGTCCGCCCCAGCGATCTGACTGTGCAGTGTGTCCGCCCCAGCGATCTGACTGTGCAGTGTGTCCGCCCCAGCGATCTGACTGTGCAGTGTGTCCGCCCCAGCGATCTGACTGTGCAGTGTGTCCGCCCCAGCGATCTGACTGTGCAGTGTGTCCGCCCCAGCGATCTGACTGTGCAGTGTGTCCGCCCCAGCGATCTGACTGTGCAGTGTGTCCGCCCCAGCGATCTGACTGTGCAGTGTGTCCGCCCCAGCGATCTGACTGTGCAGTGTGTCCGCCCCAGCGATCTGACTGTGCATGTGTCCGCCCCAGCGATCTGACTGTGCAGTGTGTCCGCCCCAGCGATCTGACTGTGCAGTGTGTCCGCCCCAGCGATCTGACTGTGCAGTGTGTCCGCCCCAGCGATCTGACTGTGCAGTGTGTCCGCCCCAGCGATCTGACTGTGCAGTGTGTCCGCCCCAGCGATCTGACTGTGCAGTGTGTCCGCCCCAGCGATCTGACTGTGCAGTGTGTCCGCCCCAGCGATCTGACTGTGCAGTGTGTCCGCCCCAGCGATCTGACTGTGCAGTGTGTCCGCCCCAGCGATCTGACTGTGCAGTGTGTCCGCCCCAGCGATCTGACTGTGCAGTGTGTCCGCCCCAGCGATCTGACTGTGCAGTGTGTCCGCCCCAGCGATCTGACTGTGCAGTGTGTCCGCCCCAGCGATCTGACTGTGCAGTGTGTCCGCCCCAGCGATCTGACTGTGCAGTGTGTCCGCCCCAGCGATCTGACTGTGCAGTGTGTCCGCCCCAGCGATCTGACTGTGCAGTGTGTCCGCCCCAGCGATCTGACTGTGCAGTGTGTCCGCCCCAGCGATCTGACTGTGCAGTGTGTCCGCCCCAGCGATCTGACTGTGCAGTGTGTCCGCCCCAGCGATCTGACTGTGCAGTGTGTCCGCCCCAGCGATCTGACTGTGCAGTGTGTCCGCCCCAGCGATCTGACTGTGCAGTGTGTCCGCCCCAGCGATCTGACTGTGCAGGTGTGTCCGCCCCAGCGATCTGACTGTGCAGTGTGTCCGCCCCAGCGATCTGACTGTGCAGTGTGTCCGCCCCAGCGATCTGACTGTGCAGTGTGTCCGCCCCAGCGATCTGACTGTGCAGTGTGTCCGCCCCAGCGATCTGACTGTGCAGTGTGTCCGCCCCAGCGATCTGACTGTGCAGTGTGTCCGCCCCAGCGATCTGACTGTGCAGTGTGTCCGCCCCAGCGATCTGACTGTGCAGTGTGTCCGCCCCAGCGATCTGACTGTGCAGTGTGTCCGCCCCAGCGATCTGACTGTGCAGTGTGTCCGCCCCAGCGATCTGACTGTGCAGTGTGTCCGCCCCAGCGATCTGACTGTGCAGTGTGTCCGCCCCAGCGATCTGACTGTGCAGTGTGTCCGCCCCAGCGATCTGACTGTGCAGTGTGTCCGCCCCAGCGATCTGACTGTGCAGTGTGTCCGCCCCAGCGATCTGACTGTGCAGTGTGTCCGCCCCAGCGATCTGACTGTGCAGTGTGTCCGCCCCAGCGATCTGACTGTGCAGTGTGTCCGCCCCAGAGATCTGACTGTGCAGTGTGTCCGCCCCAGCGATCTGACTGTGCAGTGTGTCCGCCCCAGCGATCTGACTGTGCAGTGTGTCCGCCCCAGAGATCTGACTGTGCAGTGTGTCCGCCCCAGAGATCTGACTGTGCAGTGTCCGCCCCAGAGATCTGACTGTGCAGTGTGTCCGCCCCAGCGAGCTGACTGTGCAGTGTGTCCGCCCCAGAGATCTGACTGTGCAGTGTGTCCGCCCCAGAGATCTGACTGTGCAGTGTGTCCGCCCCAGAGATCTGACTGTGCAGTGTGTCCGCCCCAGCGATCTGACTGTGCAGTGTGTCCGCCCCAGCGATCTGACTGTGCAGTGTGTCCGCCCCAGCGATCTGACTGTGCAGTGTGTCCGCCCCAGCGATCTGACTGTGCAGTGTGTCCGCCCCAGCGATCTGACTGTGCAGTGTGTCCGCCCCAGCGATCTGACTGTGCAGTGTGTCCGCCCCAGCGATCTGACTGTGCAGTGTGTCCGCCCCAGCGATCTGACTGTGCAGTGTGTCCGCCCCAGCGATCTGACTGTGCAGTGTGTCCGCCCCAGCGATCTGACTGTGCAGTGTGTCCGCCCCAGCGATCTGACTGTGCAGTGTGTCCGCCCCAGCGATCTGACTGTGCAGTGTGTCCGCCCCAGCGATCTGACTGTGCAGTGTGTCCGCCCCAGAGATCTGACTGTGCAGTGTGTCCGCCCCAGCGATCTGACTGTGCAGTGTGTCCGCCCCAGCGATCTGACTGTGCAGTGTGTCCGCCCCAGCGACCTGACTGTGCAGTGTGTCCGCCCCAGCGATCTGACTGTGCAGTGTGTCCGCCCCAGCGATCTGACTGTGCAGTGTGTCCGCCCCAGCGATCTGACTGTGCAGTGTGTCCGCCCCAGCGATCTGACTGTGCAGTGTGTCCGCCCCAGCGATCTGACTGTGCAGTGTGTCCGCCCCAGCGATCTGACTGTGCAGTGTGTCCGCCCCAGCGATCTGACTGTGCAGTGTGTCCGCCCCAGCGATCTGACTGTGCAGTGTGTCCGCCCCAGCGATCTGACTGTGCAGTGTGTCCGCCCCAGCGATCTGACTGTGCAGTGTGTCCGCCCCAGCGATCTGACTGTGCAGTGTGTCCGCCCCAGCGATCTGACTGTGCAGTGTGTCCGCCCCAGCGATCTGACTGTGCAGTGTGTCCGCCCCAGAGATCTGACTGTGCAGTGTGCCCGCCCCAGCGATCTGACTGTGCAGTGTGTCCGCCCCAGCGATCTGACTGTGCAGTGTGTCCGCCCCAGCGATCTGACTGTGCAGTGTGTCCGCCCCAGAGATCTGACTGTGCAGTGTGTCCGCCCCAGAGATCTGACTGTGCAGTGTGTCCGCCCCAGAGATCTGACTGTGCAGTGTGTCCGCCCCAGAGATCTGACTGTGCAGTGTGTCCGCCCCAGCGATCTGACTGTGCAGTGTGTCCGCCCCAGAGATCTGACTGTGCAGTGTGTCCGCCCCAGAGATCTGACTGTGCAGTGTGTCCGCCCCAGCGATCTGACTGTGCAGTGTGTCCGCCCCAGCGATCTGACTGTGCAGTGTGTCCGCCCCAGCGATCTGACTGTGCAGTGTGTCCGCCCCAGCGATCTGACTGTGCAGTGTGTCCGCCCCAGAGATCTGACTGTGCAGTGTGTCCGCCCCAGAGATCTGACTGTGCAGTGTGTCCGCCCCAGAGATCTGACTGTGCAGTGTGTCCGCCCCAGAGATCTGACTGTGCAGTGTGTCCGCCCCAGCGATCTGACTGTGCAGTGTGTCCGCCCCAGAGATCTGACTGTGCAGTGTGTCCGCCCCAGAGATCTGACTGTGCAGTGTGTCCGCCCCAGAGATCTGACTGTGCAGTGTGTCCGCCCCAGAGATCTGACTGTGCAGTGTGTCCGCCCCAGAGATCTGACTGTGCAGTGTGTCCGCCCCAGAGATCTGACTGGTAGCTACACCTTAACATACACACCACAGTCACCACCTGCTGACCACCACACACACACAGGGTCACCAACCACGCCCTTTACACTAGAACCTGCTACCAACCACTATGTCCTGGACACCGCCACCACGTGTTGCCCACCATCACGTTCTGGACATCACCACTTGCTGCCAACCACAACATCGTACACACCACCACCACATCCTGGACACCACCAGCGCCACATCCTGGACACCACCAGCGCCCCCACGGTTATCGACACAGCCTTGAGGTAACATTAGACAAGGTACATGACAATCAGCCACTCACCCTGAGGTACTTACTCGCTCCCAAGTTCATGGGGTGTATACCTTGGATGAATCTTATGTCGTTATCATTCTTAACATACCTATCTTACAGGCAAGATTCCTATGTTTCTTATACAGACATGAATCATACCACGCCTTTATTTATATATATATATATATATAATATATATATATATATATATATATATATATATATATATATATATAATTAATCAACAACACTGCGACTAGCCAAGGACTCGAACCCATGTTGTTTTGCGCCTCATGGTGAGCGAAACACATGACGCTCTAATCCACAGAATCTGGTATTCCTGTGGGTTAGAGCGTCATGGTGTAGATCATACATTCGCTTACCACAATTATCATATAGTTATAGATCAATACCATAGTATTGTAATAATATAAATATATATATATATATATGTGTGTGTGTGTGTGTGTGTGTGTGTGTGTGTGTGTGTGTGTGTGTGTGTGTGTGTGTGTGTGTGTGTGTGTGTGTGTGTGTGTGTGTGTGTGTGTGTGTGTGTGTGTGTGTGTGTGTGTGTGTGTGTGTGTGGTGTGGTGGACGCGCGGACAGTGAAGAGACGGGGCAAGGAGCTGTCACTCGACCTCTACAACCACAACTAGGTGAGTACACATACACCATAATCGGAGCCAGCAGGATTCGAAGTCACTAGGACACAGCCTTGTTTACAAGCTATGGTGTGCCCGGGCTGGGAGAAACACGGCTTGTAAACAAGGCTGCCCAGCTTTTGAGGCATCTGTGGCCGACTGAGTGATCTAAACCGTCACTTGGGAACCTTGCCAGCCTTCCTGACGTGGCTTCGAATCCTGCTGACTGCGATTATTCGTTTCTGTGGGGCAGTGGTAGTAATAGTTGTAGAAAAGGTAGAAGCACAATTTTACTATTACTGCTTCTACCTTTTCTACTACTATTACTACCATACTATTGCCCCCTTCACTCCCCTTTCTCTTGTGGCATAAACTACTCTCCCTACATTTTACTGCCACCACCAGCATTACCACTACTACTTGTTCCTCCTCTCTTTCTCGGGTCCCTGTCTCCTCGCCTATATATACTGGCTCACTCACTCCTTTCAGTCAGTGACTTGTGAATGGTCCAAGGACCGAAACGTCGTCATAAGCTTTTCTCTTTGCTGTGTGCGGGTTATTTGTGTATTAAGCTACGGATGTTTAATTTCTTTGAAAAAAAAGCGCCTTATTACTTTAAATTAGCCTTAGGTTTTATGAATTGCTAAAGTGTACGTATTTCCTGATTTTTTTTTCGAAGACTGTGCCTGAAGACATACTCAAGAGTTATTTAACCAAGGAGGGTTAATTATTCGCGATAACTCAATAAAGCCAAGTAGTATGGCTTATTTCTATTGGGGTCCTCCTTTAGGTTACTACCCACAACAGTTGACTGACACCAAGGAACCTATTCACTGTTAGGTGAACATGGTTAGCAGGTGTAGGGAGACTTTCTAATACGTCTCGCCCCGCCCTGAAATTCAAGTCTTAGCTGTAAGATGAATGCCCTACAGCTGCACAACAGGCCATAGGTCATGGCTTCTTTTTATCCCTACTATGCTCCTGGTGTCTCATTTAAATTGGCGATGCCCTTGTATGTGGTGTGGAGAAGCATTACTGGCAGGGAGGAGGCTGCCCTCACTGTCTCCTGCACCATAACCCACGCCTACATCCTTATTTTTACGCCTACACATGCACATGTACAATGTGCACATTCGTTTCTTATTATTCAACGAAATTTACATTCCCATTCTTACAAAACGAGTGATACTTGTACGTTTTCTGATATTGCTAAGACACCGCCTTGCCAGACGTGTTGTGACCGATTTTCTTAATTTGCTAATTTGTTGTTAAAACTTTTTTATAAATTATGTGACATGATTAGCCTAAAAGGAAGTAAACAGTACTTATATGTTTGCAGGAAGCGTTAAGACACTGACGTTGAGACTAGCGTAAGAGACGACTTTAGCTGGATTAATTACCCAAGTTACAGGGTTCAGCCTCTCCCAGGGTTCCGTCCCCGGTACTTACGGCTGCCGGTCAAGTATGCAACCACTGGCGCCATGTAGTAAACAGATGAGAGTTGTACACCTGCAGTTTGTGGCTACCATATTCTACATGATATTTACATAGTGGGGGAGGGAATATGAACACCGTGTCTGTGTGTGTGTGTGTATAATTAGAACCCACTTTTAGTGCACTACTACAGTGCGAACATGTGCACACATTGTGTTGGGGAGGGATATGAAATACTAGGACCTAGTTTTAGTGCAAGTCGAGTTAAAACCACATTTTTTAATGGTTATTTTATGACTGGTGTCACAACCACATGTTGAATGAGATAAAAAAATAAAATGACTGAATCACGTCTAAATACTTGTGGGTCTGTGAGGTAGACTTCCTTACTGATTGCCTGTTCAATAAGGTTGTTGGTGTTGGTGGCCCGCAAAGACCACAAAGCCACGATCATAGCTTGGTTGATCTGGTACTTGCCATAGGTAGTCGTCACATTTCTTCTTGTAAAGACTGATATAAATACATTTATCTCCATTCACTAATTTTTTTCACAATTTTTTCCATAGTGAAAGTGACTCGGTAAATGTAATACTTAAGATGTGTTCTAAAAGCAGCTAAAAATATTTATTTTGCGAGAGGGCTAGAGAAAGTATGCAATTTATCTAGCAAGTCTCCGGTGTTTTATCGTCATACAGTCAGTGAGGCAGAGACAACGCCCACAACATTCCACAAGGTTCATGCCCGCCTCCCTGACCATAAATCAGTACTGTATATACAAGCTTAACAAGCCCAACGTTAGCCCACCCACACAACTGAATGCTACCTCAAGACCACCTTCACACCCTACATAACCAGCGTAGAGTTTCCAACCAATCAAGCAACATCACGTATATACATGTGATAGAAAACAACGATTTAAAGAACCCGCTGCATCCTACACCAAGCTTGTCACATCACTGAGTTCAACCGGTCAGCCAGCGGACTGTAGTGCTACGGCGCGTCATAGGAATAACTAATACATTTATAAGAGTAATAATATACAATACCTCTATGTCTACAGCATCTCTCACCAGCAGCTGCTGCGACGCCACAATAGTGCTGCGACGCCACAATAGTGCTGCGGCGCCACAATAGTGCTGCGACGCCACAATAGTGCTGCGGCGCCACAATAGTGCTGCAACCACTGAACGGGCTATCTTACGACAAAGCAACCTATTTTCGCACCACACGTGATATTCGTAAATATGGGAAAGTCTCGACCACCTCGTTGTCACAAGTGTTGCGGCCGTTACTTTTTTTTAATGATCTTATTCGTGGTTAAATATAATACATATATGAAGATTTATACAACCTACCTGTGATTATTTGTGACCGCTTTCGAGATTTTTCTACCCCTCGTAGACCGGCCTGAAGCCAGAGTTTTCTCCTGATTGCCTAGCTACTGTCGGAGCCATGACAGTCTGGTTGATCTGGCACTTAAAGAGGTAGCTGGAGCACTTCCTCTGCTAAGAGTTCTACACTTATTCCAGCAATATTTCTACAACCTATCCTTAAAGTCGATTTCTCTCGCAAAATTATCAGCAAATTTCTCGATTTACGTTATTTAGATTAGATTAACTGTTAGACTGTCGTCTACCAATAGAAATTAACCGATTAAAACATACCACAAAGAGGCACTCGGACGAGATAATCCAGGTCGTCACTGTCTCATGTCTGGTGACTTTCCCAGAGGATCCAACAACATACGCCACGCTGACTGACCGGTCCATCCCCACTAGTAAACTTGGGAGTGTGAGGTCTGGTCTGCAGCGGCTGGTGATGGTGGATCAACCAGTTGAGCGAGTGAGTCTACCTGTTTCTCTTCAACCAAACAAGGGAAACAAGTCTCACAACCAGCACAGTTACACTATCTTCACTATGCTTCCTTTCAGAACGACTCGCATCACAGAGTAAGAAAGAGCGCAAAAATTTTCAGTCTAGCTAATGGTCACCAGGAACTAACTGCTCGCCTTCAATCTGTCCTCCAAACAGGATTACGATTTTTACAAGAATTACAATTCACTGATTTATGCCCGATCTTAGAATCCACAAAAAATATTTTGTTTTCTAGGTACGTTAGAATAAACCATACCAGGGGTGGAATTCGAACCCTCGGTCAGAGCGTCTCAAAACTCCAGACCGTGGCTTACGTGACGGTCTGGAGTTTTGAGACTCTCTGACCGCGGGTTCGAACCCCACCCGTGGTATGGTTTGCAATCGTGTCATTACGATTTCGTGGGTCGAGTTACGTTAGTATAGTTAATTACCAAAGTTATATTTACGTATAGCTCACAGACAATAACGAAATAAACGTGGACGGTTCATGTTTGGCAGCGGTATACACAAGTATATATACCGCTGCCATGTATATATACAAGCGGTATAATACAAGCGTTGGTAGCACTACCCAGTTTATACAGGTCATCGAAAGCCCTAGCAATATGGACGTATAACTATTTTTGAAAACACAAATAACGAAGTATAATGTAAATACCCCAAAAAAGTCAAAGCCATAACTTGCCAAGCGAGATCCCCGCGCTTGGCAAGTTATGGCTGGCTTTAACACCTATTGCCCTTATTCAACTAGCAGTAAATAGGTATCTAAGCGTTATTCGATTGCTCTGGGTTTCAGTCATACCACTGTATGACTTATGGTATACGTTACCAGGCTTCGGAAAGAACTCGATAAACATAGTTTCTGTAGATAAGCTTAGTGTGTACAGAAGAGCTGTGTGTAAAACACAAACAGGTTGGATCTTATTTTATTTAGCAAAATTGGATACAGCAGGTGCATGTTTTACCCTATTTTATACGAGTTATATAGTGAGAACAAAAGCTATGTTTCCCTGTCATAATCCATCACGCAGGATGAATTTCATACACTGTGTTGAATGAAATATGTCAGTCTGAGTTAGGAGACATCAGTAGGGTGACTAGGATATGGGCAACATTCCATTACGGGTTCATCAGCTACGGGAGCTTCAAAGGTCTCAGCAGAGCCAGACTTGCAATTACTTACTCAAGACGGAATATTCCATATACAGGATAAATGAAATTTTTATAAAGATATCTCAATCACAGAGAGGGGGAGCAACCTATTATACATATTCGAGAAAAAAAGGGATGGGGGAAGGGAAAGAAAGTTGGATGACATTATATATATCTAATTACGTACATACACAAATATAAATTAATACAGTCATTATATGCTTGAGACATAATGGCGCTAGCCTCGTCTTAACCAGCCTGAGTGGAAATTAACTCTACTTGACTTGTATTTAGCAACATTCACTAAATGTAGGCTGACCCAAGACAAATTGGGCAGGTAAACTTCACTGCATTACATTAATAGAGAGAGAAAGAGAATCATAATGTGGTCAGATTTGGATTAATACAATGTAAAGCCACATGACCTATCACGATTGTTAAACATCCCACGACAGCAAAGGCATCCGGTATTGTTACTTTTTAGGAAGTGCGTAGAAAAAACTGGAGTGTCATGCGTAAGTAGGCTTGAGTTGACCAGCTCCCAGGTACAGTCATTGAGCGAGGACTTTGGATAGCTTTAAATATAATTTGGACTGGTATATTTGTGGGTGTGGTGAGGTGAGTTAGACCTGCTTAGCATAGGCCAATAGGCCTGTGTTCCTTCAGTATGTTCTTATATTACAACCTGTCCTCATAAGGAAAACGTGAACATCCTTAGAGAATGTTGAAAAAAACAACGTTGGTACATCGGTTGCGTTCCGATGTTTTCATACTCGACATCTTTATACGATATTTCAGACTAGATTAAAGTAATATAGCTAAAATTAACCAAATCTAACTATGTAACAAAATCTTTAATGGCCTATTAAACGCAGAAGCCGCAATAAAAATAAGCATGTTTTCATTAATCTCAAATGTAAATTTTTGTACAGTTAAAAATATCGTCGATTTTCAACGTTTTTCTTTGGAGACTCGAAATTAGTGACATTACATGTGGAATGCAGCAAACATAACTTCACATGCACACAAGCATTCATAACTTCACGTGCACAGAATCAAACTTCACATACACGTAAGCAAACATAACCACGTGCACATACGCAAACATAACTTCATGTGCATTTAAGGAAGTATAACTTCACAGGCACCACGGGCACACAAGCATGCATAGCTTTCACGTGCGCGCACACATTCCAAGGCAACCAGTACACAAACCCTGCAATACACCCTGTATGGAGATATTTACTCTCGTGTCAGTGACAAAGTAGACAAGCTTATAAATAACAATTTCAGCAAAGTAGAATTAATTCAAGCGCCTTCCTCTGCGAGATATGACCTTGTTTTGCAACTTGTTTAAAAATATTTTCATTTTGTTGGACGTACGTTTCTGTGACATGTTTGGTTGCAGAGAGATCACATAATATGAACTAGGAATTACATAAATATAAATCATGGAAGAAAATATTTACAAAAGATACACAAAAGCTATATAACAGATTTTACAATCAAAACTAAGCCAAATACACGGTTTACAGCTTCAGAAGTCTAAACGCTAACCAAAAATATTGATGAACTTTTAAACAGCCATCTTGTTCTTGTAGCTCCTCGAAGTCAAGTTAACCAACTTGACTCCAAGTTAACCAACTTGAAAAATACATCGATTCTAGAATAGACACAAGTAGGATTCCAGACATTATTCTTATTATTACATTCGTCAGGAAAACATCAACTAACAGTGTTCTTTGCAATCTGCCGACCTGTTCAAAGGTACCATGGCACTACGACATGGATAGTATAGGCTTAATTCCCCAGGAGGATCGAACCTTCATCATTTCACACAATTTTACTTAGTTCACATAATTACATATTGAAATATTTAAATTTATATACTTTTTATGTAACACGGTGTTATGAAACACAAATTAGACCTAGCCTCATAGTAAACGAACAAGGTTGGCCTGGTGGTTGATGTAAGGCGACACCTACACTCACTGATCACATGTCAATACTCCACACATTACTGCCTCCATCATCGCTCATTCCAACATTCACTAATTTACACTGCTAATACAGGAAAGGTACCTACCGATATACTTACCTACAACGACTAAAAATAAATATTAAACATTAAATGAAAATTTTCAGGGTGTTTACAAATGAAAGAATATTAGATAATTTGTACTTAAAACCCTAAACAGATATATGAAGGCTATTGAAGTAAACAGATATGAAAGTAAGAAATTATTAATGGATACTGATAAAAGCTAAAAAGTAGATTCAAATGAGGTGGCATCACGTTGGGTTTTGAAGATTTGCCCAGAAGATTAAACTTGTCCACTCTGGGTTATCTTTGAGACTTCATTAAAATAAGATAAACTGGCACATAAATAGAAAACACAGTTTCAGTATATATAGCGGGGAATAAGGACACTAATAAGATACAATCCAAAGAATATGGAAACCGATAAAAAAATTCGTGCGAGCGTGAAAACAAATTCATAATTATTCCACAATTAAGAGGGATACTTTAGACTTTTGGCTCATGAAAATCAAAATATCTGTTGCGAAGTGCATCCTAGTTTAATATACTGTTCAATCGGGCTGTTGATTCTAGCAGCATAATGTTCAAAATAAGCATCACAGTCTAGCTGACCGGAAACTGACAAACTTTTTCAACTCCCTCTTGAAGACCCTTAACTGTCTTTAAGAGGAAATTGTATAAGTTCAAGTTCGTTCCTGGTCAGCTGGACTGAGTGCTGCTACCACCAATAACCTGAATGATCAAACCATCAACCTAGAGACCTGGTATGGGACTGGACCGCAGGGGCTATGATCTCCGAATTCAATTACACGTACACTACTTTTACAAGAAAGGAGTAATTTCCCATTGCAGTCATTTATGTCCTGGAAAAAAATCCCAATTAGCTTTATGAGCACGTTTAATTACCCAGTTCACCTAACAGTAAATACTGTAGGTATCTTAGTCGACTGTTGTAGGTCGCAATCTGAGAGGATTAGGGAGGTGTGTGTGTTTGGGGAGGGGGGGGGTAGTATACAAATAGATATTGGTGGACTTTGATATGAGCTTAAGTCTCGTAACTTCATGTATATCTTCAACTACAATAAGTTCCTCTAGCAAGTGTTCTTTCTGCTTATTCCTAAACAAATGGCTGAAATGAGAAGTGAGCGTTTTCAATTATGACACTCACCATGATAAAGTATAACTTTGCACCTGAAAATGTAGTATTACTGATAATCAGGTAACATATTACAACGTAGTTTATGTTGGCAATACAGTGAAAAATACAGTTAAAAATATCACATGAAGTTTAAAAGACAAGCAATAATATGAAGTGAGGTGACACCAGACGACCTTTAATCTCTGCCTTGCAACAAACTAGTTATAAGGTAATCAGTGTATGTTAACGAAATATGAAGGAGTGTCCAACTGCTTATTTAAATTATAGGAAACCAAATACGAAGACTAATATTTTAAATTAGCATTTGCCAAGGAACCTCAGTTCATGTCATGATTTTAAAATATATAAATGAGCAAAGAACCAAAGGTTTATATATATATATATATATATACACACACACACACACACACACACACCCCGTGGCTTGTCTTGCGTAGTTAAGATCGCCTGTCTGCGATTGTTTGCATATATATATATATATATATATATATATATATATATATATATATATATATATATATACCTGTATACTTTTCAATTGACATGTATATTGACCCTCCCACCTGCATCATACTGGGTCGGGTATACAGTCATATGTGAGGTGATATCTCAGCCTTATAAGCGAGTCCTTGGCTAGTCGCATTGTTAATATATATATATATATATATATATATATATATATATATATATATATATATATATACATACACATACATACATACTATTTACTCGATAAGGCGCCACCTATCTGCTAACAATATCTGCTCTTTTAAAAAAAAAAAAAAAAAAAAAAAAGGATATTCGCTAACCTTCATTTAATGTTAAGAGACGGGGTCAGAAGCTATTAATTCCCCCCCCCCCTTCGTAAGGACAACTCGCTAATTATAACTAGGCAAGTATAACTAGGCAATCATAACTAGGCAATCATAACTAGGCAATCATAACTAGGTAATCATAACTAGGTAATCCTATCTAGGCAATCACAACTAGGCAATCACAACTAGGTAATCATATCTAGGCAATCACAACTAGGCAATCACAACTAGGTAGGTACGTTCTCGAGGAGATGACCAAGAACCAGATAAGAGGGAATCTAAAGGTAGATGAAGCATATAAACTTTAGAAAGTACTTTATTTGTTCTGAAAATGAATCAACAGTCACATAAGCTAAATGGGAAGGTCGGGGATGCTCCCTCCATTCACAATTTTAAAACCAGGTATGAGAACCCAGGAGGCTCCAATACTCTAAATGTCAGCCACGCTAACCCATGAGACAGACGAGGGTCAGGAGCCCTACCCCCACCACACACACACCTCTGAAATTCAAGTTTTAAAAAAAAAAAAAAAGAGCATATAAAATTAAATGTATTTACCTGACTTAATTAAACAAATAAAAGTTGAGAAAAAAAGTTTAAAAATATATATACTAAATATTACCAGTGGGCATTGAAAAACTCTACTTCAACTTTACCAAGAACCCCATCAGAACGTAGTATATATTTCCGATATACATCACGAAGAGGGGGAGGAGGAGGAAGGAAGCATTTAAAAAAAAAAAATCCATAAAAATATCGTCGTTCACGCCTCTCCTAATGCGTCGCTCCAGCATGTCCTAGCGCACTTGACTTTGATACATCGAGGAGTAAAGGGCTCTTGATCAAGCCATTTCCTCCCATTTTCCCAGGAGCTGTATGACCTTTACGGATTTAGAGCTTCCCTGTGAATGTAATGATCATACGTCGCTCTCACATCTTACCGGTAATTCAATGTCTTAATATTTAGAATTTTGCACTGTCTTCATTCGCTCTGACACTTTTTTTTCCCCTCCAGCTTTCACTTAAGTTTTTTTCCCTCTTTCTTCACCTGCCTCTCCTCAACCCCCACTCCCTCAGTTCGTCCCGCCATTGAAAAATCCTCTCTCCTCTCTAAATTCTTGAGTTATTTTCCACTATCACTCGGGCTTTAGCCCTGCCCCTTAATATTTGTTCCCTCTTATTTCTTCATCTTCACGGCTTCCTCTCTTCTATTTCTCCCTCTCTGTCATCGGTTGCCATTCCTGCCTGTGTGTGTGGATAAGCTGGACGAAATGTCATATTACCGATCAGTACGAAGACAAAGGACATAAGTTGAACGAGCTTTTATTACGACGACGTTTCCCTCTGTCGAGTTTTACAAGAGTGAAACGTTATCCTAATATCAGCTTGTTTGTCTTCGTAACTATTGGCAAGTTGGCTCCAACGTTTACACAGTGACAATAACACACCACACTGGGAACTGGTGTACTGGGTCACCCGTTAACCTGCTGCTCCCTCACACGTTGCTTCACCCTTGTTCCTCACACACAATGCCAACTGTTATTCACCCCCCTTCCCCCCTCCCTCTGACTCACGAACCTACACATGGCTCATCCATAATTAACCTCATGACATGCATTATGTCTAAACTGTGTATTCCCGCTTCCAGAAATTATCCTCCCGTTTATGTATGTTTAGGATAATTTGTTAAAGCCAAGCTAAGCTAATCTGACCTAACCTAACCTATCCAGAGCATAATTAACCTGTTCCACGACCTCCATACATTCTACGGGTATTGATAATAAAAACTAAAACCAGTTGCCAAACGGCCTCCATATTGACAGGTACCAACATCAGGCCTCCATATTGACAGGTACCAACATCAGGCCTCCATATTGACAGGTATCAACATCAGGCCTCCATATTGACAGGTATCAACATCAGGCCTCCATATTGACAGGTACTAACATCAGGCCTCCATATTGACAGGTACTAACATCAGGCCTCCATATTGACAGGTACCAACATCAGGCCTCCATATTGATAGATACCAACATCAAGCCTACATACTGACAGGTAACAACAGCAAAGTTATTTAAAGACTTTTAGTTTTTATCGTTTTCATTCACTTTATACATTTCTTCCCCTTTAATGGTCCCACATTTCATTATCTGCACAAAGGTTTACGTAAACTGGACCTTGAGCTGCACAGTACCTTGGCACAGTATTTACATATTTCTGGAATTTACGATGACTGGTATTAAGGCCTGACTGGTTATCTCTTTAATATGCTGATTCAGGTTCTCCCCTACCCATGTCTTACCGTACTCCAACTATTTTAATTAAATTTATCACACCTACCCCATTACATATATTGCACATGTTTAGTCTCAAAGGATTTGAGATATACAGCTGTTTTCTAACATTATAATAAGCTGGTTTAAGTTGTCTACCAGCAGCACGTGGGTCATTAAGTCTGCATATTATTTGTACACGACCAAGCCTTAAAACAGGGACTAAAATATGTATGTATACGTTGACACACACACACACATATATATATATATATATATATATATATATATATATATATATATATATATATATATATATTCGCCTGTTCTGCGAATTCTAAACATTGTAAAAATCTCTCGTCGGTCGATGCATGCAGGGGATGAGATGAAAAGCTGAAAGCCACCTGCCTGAATGCTGGCTGCGTTGGACCAAAACGTCTAGCGTTAGCTGGGCGCCAAGGTATTGGACCAGTGTGGTACAGCGGTAGAACGCTGCGTACCTTGTTCCAATATATATATATATATATATATATATATATATATATATATATATATATATATATATATATATATACTTTACGCCAACTTTTGGTCCACGGATTCAACATCTTACCAGAAGCTATCAGAAACACTGCTGCGACAAAGTGTAAAAGTCTTCAAGATGAAACTAAACAAGTATCTCCATGTGCCAGATCAACCAGGCTGATGGATATGTGGGCCAGTGGGCAGCCAACAGCAACAGTCTGACTGACCAACAGAAATAGAAAAGCTCTCACATGAGTAAAGGTATACCCATATGAATATACTAGTTTGTAAAATAAAATGTCGCTGTATTCCAAGTATAAAAAGCATCTACCATAACTTTGCCACAATACCGGCATACTAATCACTCAGCCTGAGAGCTACCAATCAACACTTCACCCAAAATGACAGTTTTCGCTGGGCTTTCACAATACTTCTTTTTAATACATCCATCCAAATTGATAAATGATCACTAGTGAATGGTCAATGTTCCCTAGGCTTTCACAATAATATAATGTTGATCCTAACATATAGAACAGAGTAAGTAGGGGGGGGGGTCCAATATGGGATACACTGGTACACCAAGGGATTTTCAGAGGGTGCGTGAGTGAGTTGTTGAAATCATTCATTTTAATTTGTATATTTAAACTGTGTTGTTTTAGACACGTAAATTTCCCAAATAGTGAAACATTTTTTTTATATAAAATTAGGGATGGGATGATAATTTTTTTTGTCGATACCGATTCTCAATTTTAAACAGATACTGATATCAAAATTAGCTGATACCACCGAAACTTGACACTGGTACACCCCTAAATAAGAGTATGCCATTGCTATGCTTATACAAAAGTATATCAAAGTACATTCTTAATATAAAACTATCACAGTCCATGTATCGATTAGGCTTTTGTTGTGTAAGCTTATTTCTTGTAAGACCGTCGTACACCACAGTTCTATGTTCCTAAAATATTGGAGTATAGTATTCTGCCTATTTTTATCTGAGACTTTTTATAGAATTTTTTCACTTCTGTACGAAGTTGATAATAAAAATTATAAAACGTCAAGGGGAACACAATTTCTGAAATTTGAGAACCACTAATCTAGTAATCAATATTCACTATGCTTTCAAAACAATACTGTGTTAATACCACCAATCAAACTAATGAGTATTCGAGTAGCTGTCTTCCACAGGTGTGGAGCTCAGTCTGCTCGTTTTCCCTACCACACCTGTTCCATCGCTCCTTGCCACTTCCCGTCAGGAAACTAGGTAAGTGTTCCACACCGCCGCGGGCCACACACACACGTCCATTCCCCGAGGATCTACCTTTTTACTCCCTGAAGGTTTAATCTTCTTTACCTCCTACAGGATGCAACTTACACGCAACCACAAACTCTCTACTCATCCAGTTTTACTATTTACTGGGCAAACACACCTAACTCAACCTAAATATGAGAATGTGGAAGTAAAAATTTAACTTTACTGAAGTAGTAGTACCATTAAATTTTTTTTATCTGAAAGCCTATTATTATGCCTTTCAATCTACCTGAAGAATATAATGCATAAAAATACACAGCTTAATGTAACTTTTGGTTACATTTATTTAAATTTTGCTAAAATTCCAGCCAGTCACCGGTGGTATGGCATTTAACTAACTATTTTTGCGGTATTTATTCTTTTGCAGTTATGTTGTAGAATTCAGCTGCAAATGTGTTTGGGTAACATCCAATTACAACTATGTTACCGCGGTATTCAATTGCATATTTGCTGTTGATGCATTCAAATGTATTTGAATGTCATTAATGCTTACAGATGATAAAGTACATTACTTATGGTTAGGCTACAAGGGACTCGCTTTTGAGTAACCCAATATCAATCACAAATCACCTGAAACAATGAGGATTATACATATGTATTGGCAATATGTGGTATTTTTAATTAATACACTGGGCTTGGTCAGAATCAATGACAATCTCACTCAATCCATATTTTGTTTGCACCAAAACTGCACGTGGAGGGATAAGGTAAACAAACGTCGAGTGACTTGCAACAAGGATCATTTTTATTCTCAAAATTATCGGTATTTGTACCAGTGATTTAGTGTAAGTAACATGACAACAAACTTTTTTTCAGTTTCGCTTAATATTATGGAGGTGGTCTATGATTGTTACGATAACCATTTAATTTCCTCAACAACTTTTCCTTCCGTTGACTTTCCCTACGGCTGTGTAGCCGGAGGGCGGAGAGAGAGCCTTCTGCTATACTATCCTTGCCTCTAGTATCTAGATAGTATCACAAGCAGCTAGATTTGTTAGCACTACTCGACAGATGTAGAATGTACGGTCTATCTGCCATTTCCGTGCATATCTCTATTTTTTATTTACACAAACACTTAACTCCGACTGTGCAAAGAGTACCGAGGACTGAACCGGGGGCACTGCATTTGCAATCTCGCTACTATATCGACTTTAGTAACAGTGTGTTGAACTATGCGAGTAGCCCCAACTGTTGTTCAACCCACTTTTACAATTCCCGACACCGCACGGGCTTTGTTTTGTCTACTGAGGTTTAGCAAGTGATGTCAAGAGTTACTTGTCGAACTACTGGACGTGAACCTTCATTGAAAATCATAGCCATACCACGCATATACAGTATGTGAAAATTTCTCTCATTTTCTAAGCCTGCATGATTGTTATTACTTGTGTTTCTGGATGTAATAATGGGCAAGACGATAAATCTAACATTCTGCAGGTTCCCCCGCGGATTTTAATGGGTGAAAAAAAAAAAAGTATTTCTGCCGTGAGGCGGAAAGACTAGGAGTCAATGTTGTTGGTATTGTTATAGGGGTAAAGGGAACGTTTCGGTCCTAGGACTTCGATCATTTCAAAAGCACGACGAGTATGTGAGAAAAGAGGCTATGTCTAAGTTGCCATCATTGCCACCACTTCGGTTGGGAACCTCACCATGAAAAAAGTCACCACTCAATATTCTCGCTAAAGAAATGAGTCTAGTATTCCCTGTGGGCAGGGTTATAAAGTGTACGTGGAGAACACCAAAATGGAATTGTTCGCTAGAATTTATGAACACATAAAACTGAAGCAGGGATAACAACAGTAACGCAGGTGTCAATACGCAAAAACATTGAAAGCTTCTAGTCTACTGGGGACCAAATTCATCGTCTTGAAGCATCATTCATAGCCACCTCCAACACCATCGTTCAAGAAGCTGCCAATTATAACATTTCCACTAACCTTGGTCCTCATGATCTTAGAGCATGCTTCCCGAGATAGTCATGTCATACACCCATAAGATAAACTTTTCTCCACTTCTGATGCCCTTCACCTACTACTACTAGTGAATATTAATATTACCAGGACTACTACTATTATTCTCTCCTTCCCCGATATACAACCTGTTTTCTCTCATACTCATCTTTAAGGGATCAAGGTTCCAAGACGGAAATGTCGTCCGTGGATGCACTTGTGCTCTTTTCTTTCTAAGGTGTCAGTATTTACTGCCTTCTTACGACCTATCATTGCTATATCATATTTAGGAGTGATACAATGAAAGAGGAATGGAAGACAGTCAGGTTTCATTCAAGGAAGGGGAGGACAAGTCCAATTCCTCGTAACAAAATCCCCTCACCAGGATCAAGGAACCTCCAAGGAGAGATTAAAAAGTGACTGCAAAACTTTAATATAGTAAATGAACATCCTCCTCTTGTCCATGAAAAAAGTTTTCCCCCATATCGACATGGTTAAATTCTCATTTCACCATACTAAGTCTTCTGTCACTGTACAATTCACGACGACTCTTCTACACCATACTTTCTCCGTCACTTATTCTTAAACATAACCGAGGAGCCGTTAATCCACCTTTCCTTACCACGGTTAAACCCGGGGGTAATTTGCATACACCCTTCACCCCACCACTTAACCCTCCCCGTGAAGATTCTGCAGCTGAAAATTACCAAAATGACTCCCAATTACATGTTAGGGGAAACTTCTTAATAACAACCATTACGGCAGCAACGACACAGGTTGTGGCTATAATTGTAGCTCATGATGCTTCAGCTGCCGGGGTTCACGCACTGGCACACACTTCTTACCCACAACCTTAGCCACGCAGACAACACAATGAAAGATTTTCAACGCCTGTCATCTAGCAGTCGGATCATCTACGGAAATGCTTACAGCATTATTATATAAACCAAAAATGTTTCCCCACATTACGAAATATTAATATTTAATGAACTTACCACGCTACAAAATTAATAATTATACAACGAACACAAAAGTAGTTTAAAAAATGCCGTCTAATTCATGAATAACTGTATATAAAAAGATCGTCAATATATAAATAAAATCTACTGTTTCTATCATTTTTTTAAAACGTGTTAAGTGAGTACCATTGATGAAACTCTTACCAACTCTGCTGACACCAGAAACACGTACAACTTACACTATAACAAGCATACCAACCTTGCTGATACCACAACACACACACGAACCTTGCTAACGCAATAACCATATAAACCATACCTTTGATATACCTTTGAAGAGTTTCGAGAGTTCAGCTACTCTCGGAGCCCGGCCATGGGCCAGGCTCGTCTGGTGTTTGCCTGGTGGACCATGCTGACACCACAACAAGCATACCAACGATGGTGACACCACAACAAGCATACCAACGATGGTGACACCACAACAAGCATACCAACGATGGTGACACCACAACAAGCATACCAACGATGGTGACACCACAACAAGCATACCAACGATGGTGACACCACAACAAGCATACCAACGATGGTGACACCACAACAAGCATACCAACGATGGTGACACCACAACAAGCATACCAACGATGGTGACACCACAACAAGCATACCAACGATGGTGACACCACAACAAGCATACCAACGATGGTGACACCACAACAAGCATACCAACGATGGTGACACCACAACAAGCATACCAACGATGGTGACACCACAACAAGCATACCAACGATGGTGACACCACAACAAGCATACCAACGATGGTGACACCACAACAAGAATACCAACGATGCTGACACCACAAGCATACCAACTATGCTGACACCACAACAAGCATACCAACTATGCTGACACCACAACATGCTAGCCGTGCTGACACCACAACTCATACCCACCACGCTGATACCACAAGAATACCAGCCATACTGACACCACAAGAATATCAGCCGTGCTGACATCCCAACAAATACCAACCATTCTGATAAAACAAGCTTACCAGCCTTGCTAACACAACACAATCTAGCTGACACCAGCACATACACACTACTTTTGCTGACATAAGAACACATATACCAACCTTGCTGACACAAAGAGGAGGAGGTTGAGTTTGCACCACAGAACAACCACTGAGGCTGTGAAAAGCGCTCCACCCTCATCTTGAAACTCAAAGACATCCTTCTACCTGAATATGTTTAGGGAATAGCACTAAACCCGTATGGCAATGCCTGGCAATGGGGTAGTTAGGTTTGGTTCAAGGGAAATATAGCTCCAATTCCTTAAATCAAGAGCCCTCACCCTTCAAGGAACATCCTTTCAAAAGGTAACAACAGCAAAGCATAAATTTAAGACGTCGACGCAAGTCATGTCCCTCAGATGCTGCATGACCGAGTTCTACGGGTTTAGAGCTCCCCATGAATGTAATAATATAGATAAACAGCATACATTAAAAGAGCTTATTGCCAGTCTTACAAAGCCCGTTTCTGTGCCACGAGAAACCCCCATCAGCTGAAAATATACTCGCAGAATAATCAAGAGGAAACCATTTCCATCCTTATAAATTATATGTATTTACACTCCGTGTCTTATGCTCATCCCTCTCGCTCGTGTTCTTAGGTGCTACCCTCGCGCTCACAATATTTGTGTTCGTCGTGTTCTTATGTACCTTCCTTTGTGCTCTTGATTGCCTCTCTCATGTTCTTAGGTGGATTACATTAACTATAAACTATTTTAAGTTTCGTTAGGTTAGCTTAAATTAATCATTTGTAACTTCATACGAATTAAAAAAATCTACAAAGAAAACATGTTTGGGGGATCAACCAGAAAACTGGGAACGGAGAAATCTGACCGCATAACCAAAATTCTGATCTAGCATGAGCGTTGATTTTTCCAAGGTCTTAAATAATAGATAAAAAGCAACGTTCTCTTAGGCCTTAGGGGATGGGTCGTTCTAGCAATACTAGGAGCCGTCAGTGATAAACTGGTGCCTCGTTTGGAGCACTGCGCTGTGGATTACGTAGAACATTTTGTTTGATACAAAAGCGTACTACTGACATTATTACAGGAAACACATGTGTAAAGCAATCTTTTATTGTGAAAACGTAGCTTGTAGAGCTTTATCAAGCCAAATCACTTACGATAAAACTCCAGAGCAAATTCTTACAATAAAAGCTGGATATGTGCCTATCTTTTCTTGAATATGAGAAAATTATAACTCCCCTAGTTCAAAAATAAATCTAAAGTCATTTTTCGCACGTGCTGACTTCCGTGTCATTATTTTTGAAGTACCTCGCATGTTTTCACAATGCTTGGCGCAATACAATGAAGTTACTTTAGCAGCTGACCAATAAAGAAAGTCAGAGAATACGAAGATGAAGCCGCAAAAGACTCCAAGGCCTATTCGAATGGTTTCTTCCACGTATACATGATTAAGATTCGAGAAACTGCAAGTGCTGTGGATAAAATTCTCCAGTAGAGGGGGTATCTCTCAGCCCTCCTGGAAGGGGCTAGTGGACTCTTCCTTCCTCGTAGTTAAAAGATAAGTAACGCTTATCTAATGTTTGTTTCATGCAGGAAAGTGTACTTATTTAACCAGTTCTCCACAAGTGTACTTTAATCGATCTCGGGACACCTTACTGAAGTGACAATACATTTTCATTTTGTGTCTAGTTGGTGTTATTAAAAAACTCACCCACTGAACCGATGAGATTACTTTAAATACTTTGAGCACATGCAGTATATATCCCACACCAAGAATCCCTGCCTTGGGATATATGAATATTTCGTGGTTCAGTTAGTAACCTCCTCAGCTCGCAAACTGAGAAACCCAGGTTCCATCCCCGGCACGGGTGGAAACGTTGGCTATGTTTCTTTACACCTGTTGTCCCTGTTCATACCTAGCAGTACAGTAAGCAGGTACCTGAGTGTTAGTCGACGGCTGTGTGTAGCATACTGTGGAAGATTAATGGATCCTAACAGAAATAAGAGACAGTCATCGAAGACATTCCGACTTTATTGGGCTATTCTGAGTTACTAACCATCCGGGTTAATAATCCGAACAAAATCTTCTAGGACTTGCCTAGCATGGGCCAGTAGGCCTACCACAATCATCCTCTAATTTCAACAAGCCAAAATATATACTGTAGATTTCCTGTCATCTGAGTTTCATTTTTCGGTGCAAGTGGTTTATCACTTTCACTGATAAGTGTCCATGACACTTTCATCCAATTATAGTATGTTCTCAGGAGCCGCCACATTTACCAGCATAAAGCCACGCTTGGTAGGGACCGCTACCTGGTTAGAAAGCACCATGTGGATTCGAAGGATGAACTAGCGTATTTCCGACAATTATGATCTGGAGTTTACCTGGAGTCGCTTCCGGGGGTCATCGCCCCCGCGGCCCGATCCCAGACCAGGCCTCCTGGTTGCTGGCCTGACTGATCAAGCTGCTGGTGCCTGCCGCCCGCACTTCAACGCATGCACCACAAGCTGCATAGCAAACCTTTTATGGGGACAATGCTTCGCTCTGTAGACCTCTACCCTGTGAAACGTTGTTCTAATAAACGCTTGTTCTGTAACTTATGTATTCTTCTTGTCTTGTCTACTCACTGCTCCCTTGCTTTTTTCATAGTGGCTATTGTTTTACAGTTTACCGCTATGAGTATTGCCAGCATGTGCTTGTGTCTTACACAGTCTGGCAAGCCATAATGTCCGGTGGGTTTGCCGGAGGAAAATAAGTCTTACTGCTTGCAATTATACTTAAAGCAACACCCGTGTTCCGTCACATCTGAATTCCGCGTCATTATTTGGTGCTATTATCATCACCGACCCTCATGCTGAGACACCAAATATACATTTACAGAAGCTCATTTAATAACCCTTCATAAATTTAACTATGAAGTCTTTACTTTCTTAATATTCTCTTTCCCTCACAAACCACAAGTTTTCTTCACTGGATAAACAAGGGGAGTAAAAAGTTAATATTATATTCAAGATTAATTAGTAGAAAAATGTTTTTCTGCCATATTAGTTTACTTTGGGTTATGATTTGGTGCACCAACTGGTCTAGAATTCGCTCTTATATAATTCTCCATTAATTAATTACGAATTGTGACAAACATCGATCCAAAAAGAGGAAAGCAGAAAAGTAGCACCAACAGCGGCAGCAGAAGGAAAGCAACAGCCACATCGGCAGAAGCACCAACAGCAGCAGCAGCACCCGCCACAGTAGTTAATCCGCCAGGGGTTCCTGCCTGTTAGTGCTCCAGTAACTCATTCCCTCCCGGCTGCTCGCTACACCCACTCTTCCACCACACATCACAGCAGACATTACCAACACCACCATAAGTCACAGCAGCCATTACCACACCCAGCATATATCACACCATACTAAACCACCGCATACCACACTACATACTGCTGCCCCCTACTCACCTAGCAGTATTTTTATTATTTAGTGAAACTGGATATATCAAGAGTATGGTGGTACCCTATTATATATCACAGTTACACAGTGGGAACAAAGCCTAACTATATATCCCTGTCATACATAGGTGTTGAAATCTGTGAACGTGAGCTGGGAGACTTCAGTAAGACACTGAGGATATCGTAAAGTAATCCATTAGGGATTCATCAGCAACGGGTGCTTCACTTAACAGTAAATAAATACCTGAATGTTAGCAGACGGTTGTGGTCACATTCTGGGAAAAAAGTTTCAAATGCAAGGAAAAATAATAATAAAGATGAAGAAGGCACCTGACTAATACTACGCTGCTGCTGTAATTGCAAATAGGTAATCACTAAGCACACAGCATAAACTGCCTCATGCCATCCAACTCTCAGCAAATCCCCACAAGCCACAACCGTGACACCAACATAAACACTGTTCATATTACCTACCACAAGAACAAAAAAAAAATTGTAACACAATAAAGGAAAGAAATTACTGAATATGGCGGCACTTGGAGGCTGCTCCAGAGAAAATACATTAGTTTTGATAAAAGGAATTAAAGTTACTCTTTCCTACCTTGGATCAATCCTGATTACTGCCTATTCCCCGGCAGTGTATTACCCATAAAGGTTTAGCTCTTCCCCCATGAAAACAATAATAGTTATTTTTGTCAGCATGTAAAGTTTTGGTTGTACGAGTAGTGCTTGCCTACCATGAGACAGTAGAGCTACTGCAGGACAGTAGGGCTACTGCAGAACAGTAGGGCTACTGCAGAACAGTAGGGCTACTGCAGAACAGTAGGGCTACTGCAGGACAGTAGGGCTACTGCAGAACAGTAGGGCTACTGCAGAACAGTAGGGCTACTGTAGAACAGTAGGGCTACTGTAGAACAGTAGGGCTACTGCTGAACATTAGGGCTACTGCAGGGCAGTAGCACTACTGTCTCCCAGGCTTGAGACAGTAAGTTTATTTAGGTACAGGTACACATAAGTGCAATTATCACACATAGCAACATGTGTAAATTACCTAGGATAACCCAAAAAACTCTGACTTATTTTCATTGGGGTCCTTGAACAGTAGCTGTCAACATCCATGGAGCAGTAATAACACCCGCTCTAACAAACAAAATTTAAAGGAAGCCTTTTAATAACAGCAAAAGAAACTTAATACTGGATGCATACATACATGTATACATCTTCCGGGGAACAGAAATGGAGAGGGAGGAGAGTGGAGGCGAGGGGAAAAATGATGGGGTAATCGGAGTGGAAGGGGGAGAGCTTGGCAAGGTAGGACTGAGAAGTTAAGGGTGAGAACTAAGGGGAAAAAGACAGAGGGTAGTGGTTAGAAGAGTGGAAGGGGTGATTAAATGAGTGGGGTGAAGGAGGGTGTGAAATTTGAGGGAAAGAATTTTTATCACAAAAAATAGGATACCTGCAAGGTGCTGCTGCCTGTTCTACAAAATAGTTACATACTAAAAACACAAGCCAGCTAAGTTTCCCTTATGCTAGCTATGTTTCCCTTATACTAGCTATGTTTCCCTTGTGTTAACTGTTTCCCTTGTGCTAGCTATGTTTTCCTTGTGTTAACTATGTTTACCTTGTGTTAACTATGTTTACCTTGTGCTATGTTTACCTTGTATTAGCTATGTTTATCTTGTGTTAACTATGTTTCCCTGTCACAGTCCATCACACAGGATGGGTTTCCCTGTCACAGTCCATCACACAGGATGGGTTTCCCTGTAACAGTCCATCACACAGGATGGGTTTCCCTGTCACAGTCCATCACACAGGATGGGTTTCCCTGTCACAGTCCATCACACAGGATGGGTTTCCCTGTCACAGTCCATCACACAGGATGGGTTTCCCTGTCACAGTCCATCACACAGGATGGGTTTCCCTGTCACAGTCGGATGAGTTGCAGACATGAAGTAATGAAGTCCGTTAGTCCGAGTTTGGAAACATTAATAAAGGTTTCCATTACACAAGGTTTCACCCCAGAGGGTGTAAATATAAGGTTCTTTGCTAAAGGTTTTTCTATTATTTGTCAGTTCTTGAGATGTGAGGGTGAGACAGGATGAGGTAAGAGGGACGGGAGAGAGGGAAGAAATGGGGAGAGAACTTGTAAATAAGGTTAGAACCTATACTTAACCTAATCGCGGGTTCTAACCCCACCAGTGGTATGGTTTCTTTGTTTAACCTTGTAGAACCCTACGTAAAAAAAAGAGAAAGGGGGAAAAGAGGTGAAGTGTGGAGGAGGGAAAGAGGAAAGGGAGAAAAAGGAGGAAAGTGAAGGGGGAAAGGAGAAACATTCAGCCACACGAGGTGCGTGCGGGCGTGACGTCACGACAGTGAGTCACCTGAGAGATAATGAGAGAAATATACAGTGTGAAAAATGTTAAGGACAGTGGTGGGCCCCTCACTTCCTGGTGATGCCTCCACCCTTATCCCACTACCCGTATGTACTACCCAGATAAATACACACACACATTATATATAATATATATATATATATAATATATATATATATATATATATATATATATATATATATATATATATATATATATCTCCGAAGACTGGACTTTAATTCTAAGATATTTCTTCTTCCCTTTCAGGAATTCACGCCTTATTTTCCCTGTAACATTCCAAGATAATATTGATTAATGTTATCACCATCCATTTATTTAATAGTATCAATAATATCAGGTATATTAATAAACTAAATTTATTCCCTATTTATCTTGCTTTTTTTGGAATTATCTCATAAAAAGTACTGTACTTATAGTAGTAAGCAAAATGGTATTTGATTGGTATTTGCTAAACGGAGTGTAATTAGCTCAGCCAAGAGTAATTAGGAAGCTCATTCCTATCTCCTGGTATGACAAAAAAAAAAAAAGGTGGTTTTTTACTTGTTGGACGAACCGGATCCATAGATTTTACGTAGCAAGCTGCCTTCAATGGCCAGGTCCTAGGTGTTTTTTGCACCAATATAATGGGTACGAGAAAGAGACCAAAGAAGCGCCAAAGGAAAGTGTTCCAAATTTGGAAAGAGCCTCCATATTAACATACCAAGAGGCAATTTTGGCTTTGAAAAATAAATCAAAATATAAAAAAGCGCTTTCAAGATCAAGCTGAACAATTTACTCCACACTGCACATAGAAATGCCCTCCAACTGATCTAGTTTCAAGATTATTGCTACTTCATTCTTACTCGAAGAGATCGGCGTGACACAATGGGCTCCGTCAACAAAAATTTTGTAAAGCTAAATATAGTTGAAGAGCAAGCCTCAAAAATCTTAAAAAAGCTGAACTTGCTTTTTCAATACTGCTTTTCAATATTGCTTTTTCAAGATTTAACCCAACAACAACAACCACTGATGGCGAAGATGGGTTTCTTGAGGGAGTCACAAAGTGTTGTCCTCCACCCTTAAAAAAAAAAAAAAATCGGACCAATAATATTTTCAACCTAGAATTATCTTCAGCCTTAGACAAGATGGGGGTAAGTGACCTGATGGCCCTTTACATTATATCGGATACAGCTTCCAGCAGCCTTGACCTAAACCGCCATGAACTGATTCTCAGTAGATCCTTTGTGAAGCGCAGCCGAAAGCATCATCGCAGGATGATCAGTCCATAAAAAGATTCCATTCCTGATGAGTGGTGCACTGGAACAGAAAGCTTCTGATATATCTTACTAACAACGAGCTGGTGAGCCGGTTTCCCGTTTAAGTAGTAGTAGTAGTTGTGATATTTAAAGACTACCTTGACCGTGTAGGTCCCCGTCTTAGTCTCCACCTCAAGTGGCAACTACCAGCTCTCGGGAATTCCAAAAACAACTTCGGGAAGTGGACAACAGCATGCATATGCGGTGCAGTGATCAGTCTCGTGCAACTTTGGGGACTAGTAGAAAGAATGGTGGGGATGTATGGGCATTGCCGCTGCTAACACTAGCCGTCACTCTTGATGCTGTCTGCTCCTATAACAGAAATTGCCGGAAGAGATGCTCTAGTTTGCGTCACATCATGGACTCGGATGTCGCTGTTGCGTTCATTGCGTGTCACAACACAATATAAGTCCTAAAGATCTGATATTTAAGAGATTCCAACAACATTGGAATAACGTCGACCTAAGCAAGCTTCAAGCAGATGTCGACAACCTTACTGTTTGTTCATTCTTATTACTAGTCAAAGAAAAACCTCTGCGCCAAAGACCAAATTCAGCGCGAAACATACAGAGGCGATTACAAGGAGATTTTTTCAGAGCTTGTTGTCTTGGTAGAAATCTTGAAATGCCGATTTCAATCAAGCACCCAGGTGCAACACTTACTGGATGTTCAAGATCCTGTAATGTATCAAGATATACCTTTGCCTTTGATATACATTTGAAGAGTTTCGAGAGTATCTACTCTCTGAGCCCGGCCATGGGCCAGGCTCGTCTGGTGCTTGCCTGGTCAACCAGTCTGTTGCTGCTGGAGGCCAGCTGTCCCACATATCCATCACAGCCTGATTGATCTGGCACCCGATGAAGATACTTGTCCAGTTTCCTCTTGAAGGCTTCTACACTGGTTCCAGCCGTGTTTCGGATATCTTCTGGTAAGATATTGAATAGTCTGGGACCCCGGATGTTAATACAGTGATCCCGTATTGTCCCCACCGCACCCCTGCTCCTCACTGGGTTTATTTTACACTTCCTCCCATATCTCTCACTCCAGTATGTTGTTATGGCAGTGTGCAGATTTGGGACCAGGCCCTCAAGGACTTTCCAGGTATATATTATCATGTATCTCTCTCTCCTCCGCTCCAATGAGTACAATTAAAACATCGCTCACTGAAAGTGTTACCATGCATGCCAGACATAAGCACCTGTGATGTGACAATCAACCTAACGGAATGGTTCACTGTTTGATGGCTGTTTCCGCTCCAGCCCAGGAACTTTGCTACTTGAAACCAATAAGGATGCATCCACAGCTGGCCGGAAAACTTTAGTATCTCTCAGAGGAAATTATTCTACTGCCCTACGATGGTGCTGTTCTATCTGATACATGCCATCTTCTGCATATTTTTTTTCATGTTAATTGCCAACATTCTCTTGATATCCTATTGTCAAGAGACTTCTGATTTTTTTGTACACAATTATATATATATATATATATATATATATATATTATATTGACATCATAAATAGAAGCCTCGCCACAGCCCGTTGCCCAGCTCAACGGGAACCCCAAGTGCAGAGGTCTGATGGAAGTCAAAAGCGTCCTGATGGAGCCACTATGCTACCCTGGAAGGATGGTAAGCAGATTGCTTGGGACTACACCTGTGCTGCCACAATGGCAGACACCTACTTGCAATACTCCGTAGCCGAAGGGGGTGGAGCTGCCAGCCACAGGGAGACCCAGAAGACTCGCAAATATGAAGGCGCACGCGCGCGCGCACACACACACACGCACACGCTCACACACACACACACACACACACACACACACACACACACACACACACACACGTAGAGCTAAGTGTGGATTCGAGTAAAAGCTTGCAAGAATTACCTGTTAACTCATGTTCAAGAACCAGAAAGAAAAGACCAGCAATTGTGCTCCTGCAAAACATTTAAGGCTTCCGTTTCACATTCACATGGCAGAACGGAATCACCTCCCTGGATGGTTGTCTATCATCCTACTAGTTCTAGTGAAAGTATATTTAGAGCACTATTAGCTATGAAGCCAGAAGTTTGACGCAGCGGTGAAAAACAAAAGACAGTGCAGTAGTAGTAACACGAGTGGAGTCGGCCGTGGAGGGTCAGACACAGTAAAGGTTCTATAATGGAACAAATGAAAGTTAAGTGCAATCCCGTCACACAGGATACAGCCTATAATGAGGGGGAAGGGGTGACCATATGACTTTGCTGCACATACTAGATCTGGCCTCAGACCAGGATGAGAGAAAGCAGATAGATCCTCGAAACAGATCACAGGTATGTCGACTCCCCTCCCCACAATGATTTATTAGCTATTAAATACCTCCCCACTCTCTTCCACCACCTTTTATCTACTGACTTTTGCAAAATATCCATAACCTAGCAACATTTAGCCAAGAGGGAGCTTAAATGTTCCTTATCAGCCGGGTTGTGGTGCTTACCGTGGAATGTTTGCAGCTTACAATACAGCCTTACTCATCAGTCTGTCAACAAGAGTTGTAGTCTGGGACCAGGCAACCACGACGATGATCCCGGAACCATGTTAAGGTAACCTCCAGATTACCTAGGTTACAATAAATTTAGTTTTCAAATTAAATGTAAAACATTTTCTCAACAAAAAAAAAACAGAGCACTCTACAAAACTCCATAAAACTGACATTTTAAAACAAATCAACTACAAATAACGAGTGATAAAAAGAATGTCAAGTCATTTATTATACCACTTCCTTTATTTTACTCCTTTACTTACTCTTCTCTCTTTTCCTACCAACTTGTCCATTAGTTCATTCATTAATCTGGTAGCAATTACTAAAATTCTAAATTTCCTTCAGGCAAACCCCAAGATCCGAAAATTCTCAATATTTGTTATAAGAAAGTTTAAACGGTCAAATTATTAATTTCAAAAGCATTAATTTGTTCATTTTAATATTTTATCAAATCAAAACTTGCTACAGCCAACAGCATTATGGTAAATGCTTGGCTATCAATAAAACAAATTACTGGTTGTATTAACCCTTTAATGGTGAACTGTTCTAGATATTATATAAATGGCTTTGAAAACAGACAAGTTGATGAACGAGACACTTGTTCTAGATAAAAGTGAAGGAACATTTATTAATATTACTTATATGGAAAACATTTTACATTAAGATTAGTTGCAAAAAGATAATACAATTAGGCCTGGAAATTTAGTTTCAGATGCCTTCCTACCATACGACTGCCCACAACTGCCCACTCATCATTTTAAAATGCTTAGTTTGTACTCTTTCTCTTTCCCTTCCATACAAATAATTGTACAATTAACGGAATGCAAAATGCACAAACGTATACGAACACGGAATACTTCAGTTGTGGAAATCCTACACCAAGCATTAAAGGTAATCAAAGAGCAGAAAATGATCAAGGTGCTATACATATATATTTAAAAGAATATAAAACTGTGGGGTTCACATAAGTGAACAGAAAATTAGTGTGGCTTGTTGACAGTTTTTCACAAATATTGTGAGACTAAAATATACAAATCCTTGAAAGATCTATAGATTCTTTACAACACTATTTATGTGACCACTAAACGGCAACATCTCGCGGAAGTTCACAAATCGCTGCTACCCAGACGGGAATTTTTGCGGTAGGAAATATTTGCGGTGGGAAATTTTCGCCATCATATGTCCACTTTTAAAACCTAAAAGATATTAGACTCTCTTGCATAAAATAGTATGGTACGCAAATTAACACTGTCAATTCAGACGAGAAACAAACCATTAGAAAAAACGAAGACGTTATGTACTAAAAACCCAAAAGAGATAAGACATAATAGCAGGCTTCTTCAATCACATGCACGACATTCGCTCTGAAAACACAGGTAATGTACTGTGGCCTGTGATCATGGAACAAAAACACTTTAGAAATGCCTGTCTTTCCTCCAAGTATGACTTGTCTTACTATTCTGTCGGGGAGGTGGTGGCCTCCCCTCGCACCACACCACACTTCACGTTTCACTGGCAAAGATCTATAAGAGTAAAGAGCTTTTGTCTATACTTTTCCTCTTTCAATATTTATGTCATGCAAATCAATATTTACTGGCGAAATTGCATTTAGTTAAAAAAAAAGCGATTTTGTAACAAAAAGATGTACATTAAGTAAATATATATATATATATATATATATATATATATATATATATATATATATATATATATATATATATATATATATATAATATTCAATTAAAGATAGAAAAAAAGGGATAAGAAAAGCAAAAAGGGATTATGAGGCTAAAGTCGCAAGGGATTCGAAGACTAACCCAAAAGGGTTCTTTCATGTATACAGAAGTAGGATTAGGGGCAAGATAGACCCACTTAAGAGTAACTCAGGTCAGATGACTGACAGTGATAAGGAAATGTGTAAACATTTCAACACTTACTTCCTCTCAGTTTTTACTCAAGAAGATACTAGCGAAATTCCAGAAATAATAAATTATGTAGAACAGGACGATAATAAACTATGCATGATTGGGGTAACTAGTGACATGGTCCTCAGACAAATAGAGAAATTAAAACCTAACAAATCAACAGGCCCTGATGAACTGTTTGCAAGGTTTTTAAAGAAATGTAAAGAAGAACTTAGCATACCTTTTGCTAATATTTTCAATATATCACTACAAACTGGCATAGTGCCAGAGAAGTGGAAAATGGCAAATATAATACCTATTTACAAGGCAGGTGACAGGTCCTTAGCTTCGAACTATAGACTAATAAGCTTTACCTCCATAGTGGGAAAAATTATGGAATCAATAATTGCCGAGGCAATTCGTAGCCATTTTGAAAGGCATAAATTGATTAATGAATCTAAGCACGGTTTTACAAAGGGGCGTTCCTGTCTTACGAATTTACTAAATTTTTTCACTAAGGTATTTATAAGGAGGTAGATCATGGTATTGAATATGATATTGTGTATATGAACTTCAGTAAGGTTTTCGATAGAGTTCCACACCAGAGGCTACTGAGGAAACTTAAGGCACACGGAATAGGATAATTTTTTTCCTGGGTAAAGGCATAGTTGACAAATAGGCAGCAGAGAATTTGCATAAATGGGGAGGAATCAGAATGGGGGCATGTCACAAGCGGTGTTCCACAGGGGTTAGTGTTGGGCCCCTTGTTGTTCACAATTTACATAGCGACATAGAAGAGGGAATAAATAGCGACATAAGCAAATTTCCTGATAACACTAAAATTAGGCCGTCCAATTCATTCTAATGAGGACATTAGAGCACTCCAGGATGATTTGAATAGACTGATGCAGTAGTCGGAGAAGTGGCAGACGCAGTTTAATATAGACAAATGCAAAGTTCTAAATGTTGGACAGGAAAATAACCATGCCACATTTAAACTAAATAATGGAGATCTAAATATTACTGATAGCGAAAAGGATTTAGGAGTTCTGGTTAGCAGTAATCTGAAACCAAGACAACAGTGCATTTAGATTATGCTGCACAGTTCTGGTCACCGTATTACAGAATGGATATAAATTCACTGGAAAACGTACGAAGGAGGATGACAAAGTTGATCCCATGTATCAGAAATCTTTCCTATGAGGATAGACTGAGGGCCTTGAAACTGCACTCTCTAGAAAGGCGTAGAATTAGGGGATGGGATATGATTGAGGTGTATAAATGGAAAACAGGAATTCATAAAAGGGATGTAAATAGCGTGCTAAAAATATCCAGCCAAGACAGGACTCGTAGCAATGGTTTTAAGTTGGAAAAATTCAGATTCAGGAAGGATATAAGAAAGCACTGGTTTGGTAATAGAGTTGTGGATGAGTGGAACAAATTCCCGAGTACCTTCATAGAAGCAAAGTCGTTGTGTAGTTTTAAAATTAGGTTAGATAAATACACGAGTGGGTGTGGGTGGGTGAGAGTTGGACCTGACTAGCTTGTGCTACTAGATTAGATGTCGTGCTCCTTCCTTAAGTGAATGTGACCTGACCTGATTAGGTTAAGACATTGGCTTAAGCCGGTGATAGAATTGGACCTGCCTCGCATGAACCAGTAGGACTGTAAACATATGTAAAATATATTTAGTTGGATTAGACTAAATTAAATTGTGCTTGTTATAGTAAGGTTAGTAAGTTTTCTAAGGTTCTTTTGGTACAAAATTATTAATTTTTACATTAACATAAATAAAAAAATATATCTTTAAACGTATAAGAGAAAATTTTAGAAAGGACTTAATTTTAAATGAGTTCTTGCTAATTGACCAATTTTACCTATTCGGCACTGCACACACACACACATATATAATATATATATATATATATATATATATATATATATATATATATATATATATATATATATATATATATATATATACGTATATATATACGTATATATATAAAATCACCTCTGCAAGTTTACTGATACTCGCCTTCTAAAAAGCTGCTCATCCGTCGTAGTTAATGGCAGAACATTCAATTAAACTTGTATGCAGCTCAGGAGAGAAAACTCCCCTCGTCAACAAACCTCTGGCTGCCTTGAAGAGGGAAATGGACAAATTCCTCAGAGTGCCTGACCAGCTGTGCTGTGGCTCGCACGCTGGACTGCGTGAGGCCTTGATCCGCCAGGAGGCTTAGTCTGGGACGGGGCAGCGGGGGCATTGACCCCAGGAAGCATCCTTCAAGTATCACAACCACACACACCCGGGATTGACTTCCTGGCAGGTTAAAACTTATACACAAGTCTCTTTATACCTGTTCATTTACATTTAGCAGAGGACGCCAACGGAAATAAGCTCTGTTGGGTTATTCTGGGTAAACAACTCTTTGGATTAAAAGATTCTAAGGATGCCTTTTCTGTTAGCTTCTAGAAATACTCTATCGAACAGAATGAGAATCTGGGGGCAAGCTTTCCTAACCCTTAGGGATCGAAAACCACAAATGAACCACAGGAGATAAATGTTATTATAAATTACTCCTGAAAAATGCTAGATGGGGTTACTTAATAATTTTTTTAAAATTCCTTAAGCCTGGGAAGGAAGCTGCGACAGAATATGCAAAATAGCTACCATTTCAAATTAAAAAGCATTACCAAGATTCCTGCCTGTAAGATGGATCTTTACAAGCTCAACATAAAAAAAAATTCCGAATCAAACTGCAATGCCAACGCTAGACTCGGAGCTAGAAAAAAAAAAGGGCCGTTAGATCCCGCTGTTAGCTATCATGCCCTATTCCAGGCCTTTCCACTGAGACAATGGATCTCCAGAAAACATTCCAGATAACTTCAACCCCTCATTCCTTTCCTCGCATCCACAAGAGCCACCTACCCTCCTGCATATATATCTCTGATGAGTCTCGTGAGTTTTTCTACTCCCGGAGCCCGGCCCTGAGCCAGGCTTGTTTGGTGCTGCATGATCAACCAGGCTGTTGCTGCTGGCGGCACGTTGGCCCAAATATACATTTTATTTAGCTTACCTCCTTGATCCAAATGGCTTACCACCGACAATAGTAAAAGGGCGTATTGCAGGAAAAGCTTTTATTGGGAGAGAATTTCGCTGCGTGGGTTTACCAAGTCATGACCTGGTACAGCTCTACACTAGGGGTCCTACCGCTGGTCCATGGGAGGCCTTCAAGGGAAGGGAAGGGAGAAGGGGTCCAGGAACCAGGGGCAAATATTTTTTCCCCTCGAGTTCATTTCTGTTACCTCAAAAAATTTCTAATATAAACGAACGAATTAGTTCTGTCAGATTATGTTATTAAGGTGTAATCATTGTAAACAAGTGTAGAATGGTATGAGGAGCTATCTTACACGGTCAGGCAATGAGGAATCCAAAATTATTTCCTGTTGGTGAGAGCTATGGTCGTACCCAGCCAGCATGGACTTCTGACATTGTTTACATCGGGTCACGGGGAATTTCAAGGTAAAAACAAAAAAATCAGTCTGGGCAAGGAAAAGCGATTTCCAAAGAAATAAAATAATAACTGATTCCCCCAATTGCCAAAGGCAGCGTAAGCTGATATTTGTCAAGGGAATAAAAATTGCTGATATTTGTCAAAGCATACCGATATTCAAGATTCGGGTATTTCATTTTGAGATTGTTAATGTCGAAAGAATAAGATTGCTTCGAGAAAACTGCTGAAATTCTCTTTAAAAAAAAATTCTTTAATATCCTGTATAGAGTGAGGGCGTTATTGTGCGTGCGCATGTGTTTGTGCATTTTTCTTAGGAGAGAGTTAATAACTGGCATTAACTTCTGAGTCCGTGACTTGAAGAAAAATTATCCCAAAATAAGCTTGTTCTGCAAAGTGATTTTTTTCTACTGTTCATATCTGTGCATTAACCATTTTATGTCTGCCGTCTCAACCCGTCTTCATACCTTTCAATCAAACTATGTATTAACACAGTGTTATCTCACACCGCCCTTCCCTCCTGCTCAATTAAATTTTACATTTGTACATAGGTTAATATTGTATAGTAACATTATGGTAAAACAAGTGCATATAACAAGTTCCGTTACCTCCTTTGATATATTTTTGATGAGTTTCGAGAGTTTTACTACTCCCGGAGCCCGGCCATGGGCTAGGCTCGTCTGGTGCTAGCTTGGTCAACCAGGCTGTTGCTGCCGGAGGCCCGCTGCCCCACATATCCATCACAGCCTGTTGATCTGGCACCTGGTGAAGATACTTGTCCAGTTTCCTCTTGAAGACTTTTTACATTTGTTCCAGCAGTGTTTCTTATATATTCTCGTAAGACGTTGAATAATCTGGGGCCACGGATGTTGATACGGTGTTCCCTTATTGTGCCCACCGCACCGAAAATATTTTCTGATCGGCCGTTACAACCTACTTAAGGAAAATGCACTCAGATAGTATACGCAGCTTACTGTATGATGAGACAAAGTTTATTAACTTTAAGCCATAATTCATACCACTTCTTCTATCTTCATGACATGCTTTTTCGACCCTAACAGACCTTCCCTCCACCTTACCATCTTTCACTTCCATATTTCAATGTTTTTCACTCCTACTTATGTTCCCTAGGTGTGTACAATTAAGTAGTGCACCTGTCTCGTGATCAGTAGATGGAGGATCGAGCCTGCACCAGTTGTGCTGAATGCCCTTCATGGAGTTACCACTTAACACCAACACAATCATCTCTCCTTCGCTTCCGTCTCCCAAAGGAACATCATACTTTGGTGAGTCACGGTGGCCGACCAGGTACGCGAGCGTAATGTAACAAGAATACTTCAGGATGCACTTCACTGTGCCTACATGCATCAGTTTTTCTAGATTTTGCTAAAAAAAGATTATAGTTTACTGGGATGCGCCCCTCATCGTGTGAGCTTACACACTGCCACAAAAGCAGTAGGTACAAAAGACAGTGAGCCGACGAATGTGTTAAAAAAAAGACATTAAGCAGCCAAAGTCTTTATTGTAACGACCCATCTCTTAAGATTTTATCAAGTTATATGAAACTTCACTCGAGTCAAACGTCGTAATAAAAAAAAGCTTACGATGTTTTATGACTTTTTATAGAACTGCACTTGGAAAATCATAATGCATGATTGCATCTAAATTTACTAAAAAGTGCACAGGATTCCAACTCAAGATTATGGGCATGGGTATATATAAACACTACTAAAAAATATTAAATGGAAAATGTACATATGGCAAAAAAAAAAAAAAATAAAGAAATGAAGGGAGCGAACATCATTTTGCGAATTGATGGTACATTTCTGTCTCTTATTTTTGTATAATAACAAGCCCAAGGTCTTCCTAATCATCTCCAGAAACTTAAATCAGACTCACAGCATCCAGAAGGTGGCAGCCAAACGACACAACGCGGAGGAGACACTTAAGGTATGTTTAAAGATTAAATATTCCTGCTTCATCTGCTGGCTAAACAGTATAGCGTAGGTAGTAACAGTATAGCGTAGGTAGTAAGAGTATAGCGTAGGTAGTAAGAGTATAGCGTAGGTAGTAAGAGTATATCGTAGGTAGTAACAGTATAGCGTAGGTAGTAACAGTATAGCGTAGGTAGTAACAGTATAGCGTAGGTAGTAACAGTATAGCGTAGGTAGTAACAGTATAGCGTAGGTAGTAACAGTATAGCGTAGGTAGTAAGAGTATAGCGTAGGTAGTAAGAGTATAGCGTAGGTAGTAACAGTATAGCGTAGGTAGTAACAGTATAGCGTAGGTAGTAACAGTATAGCGTAGGTAGTAACAGTATAACGTAGGTAGTAACAGTATAGCGTAGGTAGTAACAGTATAGCGTAGGTAGTAAGAGTATAGCGTAGGTAGTAAGAGTATAGCGTAGGTAGTAAGAGTATAGCGTAGGTAGTAAGAGTATAGCGTAGGTAGTAAGAGTATAGCGTAGGTAGTAACAGTATAGCGTAGGTAGTAACAGTATAGCGTAGGTAGTAAGAGTATAGCGTAGGTAGTAAGAGTATAGCGTAGGTAGTAAGAGTATAGCGTAGGTAGTAACAGTATAGCGTAGGTAGTAAGAGTATAGCGTAGGTAGTAAGAGTATAGCGTAGGTAGTAAGAGTATAGCGTAGGTAGTAACAGTATAGCGTAGGTAGTAAGAGTATAGCGTAGGTAGTAAGAGTATAGCGTAGGTAGTAAGAGTATAGCGTAGGTAGTAACAGTTTACAACTGGGAAGCCCAGACCAGTCGACACAAAGAACTTAACTCTCGATAATAATACATTGCTTGTATAATAATACAAAATAAAGAGCATTGCATTATAAGAATATAAGAAAAGAGCAAAGAACATAATATTGGATTCCTGTAGTGTAAGAAAAAAGGCGCTATAAACTCAAAAAACAGAAAAGAGGAGAATTACAGTATAAGAACATAAGAATAGAAGAACCAAAACAAGTTAAGACTAAGAATAAAAAAAGCAAAAAATATGAATATTAAACAAAAAAAGGCAAGAATGAGAACAGAACCCTGCTGTATAAAACATAAAAGAACAGAAGAACAAAGACCGTAAGAGCATAAAAAGCAATAACATGTGGCAGACTTATGAATACTGGCATAAAAATATCATTAGTAAAATGAGGAGAGAAGCTAGGGTATTCTCGCAGTGTGTCGGTGAGCGTAAGCTGGTAGACAGAGAGGGCGTGGGTGGCCAGCACAAGCTTCAGCAAATATGTCAAGCAGCCTCAAGCTATGGCAGTAGGTGGGAGATGAGTTGTTGGAGGGTAGTAGCTACTGCCTTCACTCCACCCTGCTGAGTTTCTCACCCACTATCTTCAAAGTCTCTACTACACTGCTGCTGATATTAAATATCTTACCTTCTATACCATACTTATTAGTCGTTAGAGGTTACATACATTTTACGCTATATTCACTATTCTCTCTCTCTGAGATATATATATATATATATATATATATATATATATATATGTAGCCCCGACGGGATCACCATCTATCCTTGGAAGAATGGCAAGCTCTTAGCATGGGATTATACCTGTGTCGACACTGGCTGACACCTACATCCATCACATTGTCGGCCGACAGGGAGGAGCTGCTGACCACAGAGAGGAGTACAAGATCGGCAAGTACAGGGACATAAGCCAACAGTATCAATTTGTCTCAGTGGGATCAGAGACCTTGGGAGCGTGGGGAAAAAATGCAACACGTTTCCTTAAAGAACTGGGTTCCAGACTCTTCGACACCACCAGGGACCCAAGGGCAACCACGTTCATGTTCCAGCGTCTCAGTGTGGCCATCCAGAGGGGAAACGCATGCTGCATACTTGGCTCGCGTCCGGCTTCGGAGGAGCTGGAGGAGATTCATAATCTTTGACATATTGTACCATTGTATTCATGTTCATGTTTGTGTTTTCTATCAATGTATTATGTCTATTAATAAAGCATTTATATGTATGTATATAAGTATATAGGATGGGGTGGTAGGAGAAGTGGAATATTCAAATGGCTTCAGGAAGAAATCCAAATATTCTTCCTTGAAGCCTTTTTATCCACTTCTCCGAGGCTATGGGTCCCACAATTTGCACCAGAGGTGGACCCCATCATATATATATATATATATTAATTAATTAAATTATGGGGAATTAAATGCTAAATGGGAGTTGACACAGTTACTTTTTGCTGATGATACTGTGCATATGGAAGATTCTAAAGAAAAGTTGCAAAGGTTAGTGGACGAGTTTGGGAGGGTGTATAAAGGTAGAAAGTTGAAAGTGAACATAGATAAGAGTAAGGTGATGAGGGTATCAAACGATTTAAATAAAGAAAAATTGGATATCACATTGGAGAGAGGGATTATGGAAGAAGTAAATGTTTTCAGATATTTGGGAGTTGACGTGTCAGCGTATAAGAGAAAATTTTACAAAGAACTTGATTTTAAGAGAGTTCTTGCTAATTGACCAATTTTACCTATTAGGGTGGACCCTACCTGTGCTCACCAAATTGTGGTTTCAGGGGTCGAGTTTCACCTCCTGGTCCTGTATTAATAAGTGCCTGTGAATCTGTTTACTTAAGTAATCTTAACTCCTGGTCCCACATCTTAAATTTCATATCTACTCTGAAAACTGCGTATGTCGTTTGTCTCCACTGCCACATCCGGTTTATTCCATTTCCTATTACCTATCCTGAGATTGAAATAATACTTCCCAACCTCCTTGTGACTAATCTGCAGCTTTTTCTTTACTTGTGTCCTTTTTTGTAGTCCTTCAATTTTGGAGAGTCCTCAGGACATCTGATACGTTGTAATTGTCTGCCCTCGTCGTCCTCTCCTCCAGAGTCAAGCTTAAGTTCCTTTGCTCTCTTCTGATAAACACTTCAGTTCTGGGATCACTCCGATTTTAAAACCCCTTTGATTTTTTTTAAGTTCCTGAACGTGTTATGGGATGGGGGGAAGGGGGCTCCATAGTGCTGCATATTCCAAGATAGAACAGGCATAAGTTGCGTACAGTCTTAAAGGATTTTTAAATGTGGTACTTAAAGACTTGTAAGATTCTCTCTAGCCTTGCATATGCTGTCTTAATTATACGGTTGATGTGTTCCTCCGGTGACATGTTCGGTGTTATGTTCTCTCCAAGATTTATCTGTCATCGATGTTCATCCCTGTCTAAATTCCGACTCCGGTCTTCATTCTCCTTGCCGACTTAAATTACTTATAACATGTTCGAATTTAGTAATGGTAACCACCAGTTGTATCGCCCTGCAACCTATAAATCTCCGTCTATTCTTTCCCGTATGTATTTTTGCATTATATATAAATACATAGGATTCGATGCCCTCTGGAAGGTCATTCACATACAACATGAACAGCAGTGACGTAGTTACGATCGATCACCTACAGCGGAAAACAAAGGAAATTTTCGAACTATGGATTAATTATTTTTGGTATGTATGACTGATGTTTTGGGGCTAATACTAGGTGGGGTGGATAATACTAGGTGGGGTGGATAATACTAGGTGGGGTGGATAATACTAGGTGGGGTGGATAATACTAGGTGGGGTGGCTAATACTAGGTGGGGTGGATAATACTAGGTGGGGTGGATAATACTTAAAAGCGTGCAAGTGACAAGTGGTAGCAACTGTAAGGCCATGCGGGCGATATATGACTCACTTGTGACATAGTTACTTGGGGTCCTTGGTCGGCTATCATGCATGGGAACGTGAATGAGCGCGCACAACACACACACACACACACACAAGTGCAAAGTCATGAAGATTGGGGAAGGGCAAAGAAGATCGCAAACGGAGTACAGTCTAGGGGGGCCAGAGACTACAAACCTCACTCAAGGAAAAGGATCTTGGAGTGAGTATAACACCGGGCACATCTCCTGAAGCGCACATCAACCAAATAACTGCTGCAGCATACGGGCGCCTAGCAAACCTAGAACAGCATTCCGACATCTTAATAAGGAATCGTTAAGGACCCTGAACACTGTACATTAGGCCCATACTGAAGTATGCAGCACCAGTTTGGAACCCACACCAGCTCACGAAGGAAACTAGAGAAGTGCAAAGGTTGAAAGACTAGTCCCGAGCTAAGGATGTCCTACGAGGAGAGGTTAGGAAATCGACCATGACACTAGCAAGAGAAGAGAGAAGAGAGAGAGAGAGAGAGAGAGAGAAGAAGAGAGGAGAGAGAGAGAGAGAGAGAGCAGAGAGAGAGAGAGTAGAGAGAGAGAGAGTAGAGGAAGAGGAGAAGAAAAAAAAAAAAAAAAGAAGAGAGAAAGAAGAGAAAAAAAAAAAAAAAGAGAGAGAGAGAGAGAGAGAGAGAGAGAGAGAGAGAGAGAAAGAGAGAGAGAGAGAGAGAGAGAGAGAGAGGGGATATGATAACGACATGAAATACTGAGAGGAATTGACAAGATATTCCCGAGATGTGACACAGAAACAAGGGGTCACAGCTGGAATTTGAAAACTGAGATGAATCACGGGGATGTTAGGAAGTATTTCTTCAGTCACAGAGTTGTGAGGAAGTGATGTAGTGGAGGCAGGATCCATACACAGCTTTAAGAGGAGGTATGATAAAGCTCATGGAGCAGGAAGTGACCTAGTAGCGACCAGTGAAGAGACGGGGCCAGGAGCTGTGAATCGACCCCTGCAACCACAACTAGGTGAGTACAACTAGGTGAGTACACACACACACACATACAAGAATGTTATCCAGTTAATAACTTCATAGCTCCTTTACACGTTGTGTGTTGCTGAACCTAGAGGGAATAGTATATTATTTTATTTAAGAGCTACCGTAAAAAATACCTAATAAGCATATATACTTAAAATACACTTTCTGAAATACAACAAATGCACAAAGAACGTTTCTGTAATAAATTGATTGACAATGTTGTGGATTTTTTTTTACATAATTTCCTAAATGTAGAACATATAAACGAATATAATAATTGCGTATTAAAATGTGATGCTATTTGAACCCTTCGAGAAATTTCGAGTGAGGGGGAGTGGAGGCAGAATAGTCGACCAGAGGAGTGGCACCACGGAGGAGACGCCATTTGTAATTTGTGAACACGGGTTGTCGCGGAAAATTCTGCTAGTAATCCGGCGTCTTCCGAGCCAAATTGGGGGTTTTTGGCCTGAATTTGTAATAGGAACCTGTGTTAATGTCCCCTGCTGAAGAATTGGGACAGGAAATTTGTGGGACCTCAAGAATTACATGTGTATCGAGGAAGATAAGGAATACGAACATCACTCACAGGGAAGTGCACCATTAGTCCTTGCATTTTGATCTCTAGCTGGCCAGTGTAGGGTCTAGGTGTTAGACAGGTGTTGTGGTGTGATCCATCTACAGTAATTAAATGGTAAGTGGTAATACAAATTTCTTTTGTGTACCCAGCAGGCCTAATCATATACCGTTCACATTATTTTATAATTTACCATGATTGGTATTAATGTTTAATATTGTAATTATTAATTTAATGTCAGGTCTAGCTTTTTGTGTGAGTGGTGATGAAGTGGGCATCGAGGGAGTTACAGTCCTGCGACCTAATGTGACTTAAGTCCCATTTATCTCGCCCAAATTACTTGCCTGTAATAATTCAGGTAATACCCTGTAAACCTCATGCAGGTAATTTTCTCACATAATTCACAATAAATGTAATCCATTAAACTGAGCTGCTTTTCAATAAGAGTTACCTGCTGGAGTATGGGTTACTTTACTCCCTGAGAGCCTAGTCTTGTCAAACCTGCCTGTCTTTCTTGGTATATGATCAGTAAAGCTGCTGTGATCAGCTGCGAGCGCCTCCGTGTCCACACCAACTTATTTGATCGGGCACATCTTGAGATAACTTTGACACTTCTCTTTAAAACACCATAAACATGTTATTAAAAGATGCTTGCTGACAAACACCCATACTACTGAGTCCAACCGATAGGCTGTCGGTCGCTTTGCCAGGGTCCGTCAGACGGTCAACAGCTACCATATTATTATGCTTTAAGACACCATGAAGCACGCCAGTGATAATTGTAATATTTAGAGAACTTTGTACGCCAGCGGTTGCTTCTTACCGCGCCCACGCCTTAGAACCAACAATTACCACACTCACATTGTGCCAATATACACCACAGTCTATCGACTACTCTACTGTATATAATAAGTACATAGTGGCAACAAAAGCTAGCTGTTTCTCTTGACACTTTTTATCCTGCATGATGGGTTATATATACAAGCTAATGACTGGTGTAAAGTCTGAGCGGGAAAACTTCAATAAGGCGGTAATATAAAAAAAAATCCACTATGGGTTCAGCAGCAACTTTAAAGGTTTCATTCAAATGAAGACAATGATCGCTGTATGGGGTTTTGGTGGTCACCGCCCCCGTGGCCCAGTCCCCGAAGAGGAATTTGACAAGCTTTTCGATTGTTCCTGATCAGCCGGAGTGTGGTGCCTGTGTTAGACTGAATGATGCCAGCACAAACAGCCTGACTGATCAGGACATCAAACAATAAGCCTAATCTGGGACCTGACGGCGGGACAATGACCCATGGAGTCAAAAGCAGCTAGACAAAATAGGTACGTACTACTGCTGTTGCACTAACCTTCTCTAATTGAAAATTAAGTTCGATAATATTTGGAGTGGAAATCGCAGCAAGGGCCAGAGCGGCTGACTCTTGGCGGAGAACATTAAAGCTAAACGAATGGACATTTGAAGTTACTCCTTAAGCCTAAGTAGACGGGAATGAGCCTTCCACTCAAAGTTATAGGTTGTAAAAAAAATACTCACTGTTGAGAGGGTATTAAGGGAATTTTGTTACAGTGTAACAGTTCACATACCTGTAGTATACATGTAGTCAATTCCATGGGTCATGCCCCAGACTACGCCTTATAGTTGATGGCCTGATGATCAACAAGGTTGTTGGTGCTTTCACCACGTAGTCCAACGTAGGCTAATCAGGAACTGACTTAAGAAACTTGTCAAATTCCATCTTAAAAACAGCTAGGGGTCTGTTAGCAATTCCTCTTACAAGAACATAAGAATGAAGGAACACTGCCACAGGCCCACTAGCTCATGCAGGCAAGTTCAATTCACACTCACTCATGTACTCGTCCAACCTATGATCAAAGCTACCCAAAGTTCTTGTCTCAATGACGCTACCTGTCAGTCTTGTACCACTCGTCTACAGCTCTACTGCCAAACCAGTACTACCCAATATCCTTTCCAAATCTAAATTTCTCCAGCTTGAATCCGCTCCTGTGAGTCTTGTCTTGCTTAGATGTTTTCAACATGTTACTTATATTCCTTTATTTATTCCTGCTTTCTATATGTACACTTCAATCATATCTAATTCTACTCCTTTCCAAAGAATGCAAGTTCAGTGTTTTCAGCCTATTTTCATAGGAAGGCTTTCTAATATATTGTATCAACTTTGCCATCCTTCTCTGCATATTTTCGAGCACATTAATGTCCGTCCGGTAATGTAGAGACAAGAACTGAGCAGTATAATCTAAATGAGGTCTAACCACACACACACACACACATATATATATATATATATATATATATATATATCTTGTTTTTAGTCATTTATACTAGCCCATTGCTCCCGGCATTTAGTCGCTTCTTACGACACGCATAGCTTACGGAGGAAGAATTCTGTTCCACTTCCCCATGGAGAAATATATATATATATATATATATATATAATATATATATATATATATATATATATATATATATATATATATATATATATATATATATATATATATATATATACACACACACACACAAATTTTCGCTTGCCTTACTCGGCAAGGAGAGCGTTGCTATTTAAGCCAAAATCGCAAGTTTTACCTATTCGGCTAAGGACTTATATTATTTATACTTTCTGATATGAAACCAAGAATTCTATTAGCTTAATTACAAACACTTGTGCACTATGTCCTGGCTTTAAATTTCTGTTAACCATAACTCTCCATCGTATTCACTCTACGTTGTTTAGCTTATAAGTGCAGCTATTTCCTTTTCCTACAATTAGAACCTTACCCATGTCAGCAGTGAACTGTGTCTGCCCTTTTACATTTGTTATCTATTAGTATACTCATTGCACATCTGTTTTTCAATGGGGAAAATTTTGCACCGTCGGCCGAACATCTTGCTCTCGTTGAAAGTAATTTCCTTGTGAAGGTTTGAAATCAATCCCCCAGAATTGTTCAGGTGGTTAGTATTACTCTTACTTAACATGATGAGTAAGACAAGTGCATGGATTAGGTATCTTGAAACGTTTCGCCTACACCTTAGGCTTCTCAGTCAACTACAGGGGTAACTAAATATGGAGGAAGCAGAAACAGTGGCGAGGTGAAGGGGGAAAAGGCGAGGATGAAGAGAAAGAAAAGGAAGAGGGAAAAAAAAAACGACAAAGAGGAGGAGGCAGATGAGTGGAATAATGATAAAGTATCCGAAATAAATCAGTCCTAGTTGTTAAGCCCAAAGTGGAGAGCCTAGTGGAGAAGTAACAGGTGTCGAGGAAATGGACGAGGAAGCAGAGGAAGAGAAAAGAATGCGAGACTTACCAGTCTTGATCGTAAAAACAAGAGCAAATACCGCAGGCTTGAGCCGCACTCATGAAACTCCGGCTGAAAATGGAGTGCTATACAATCATCGTCAAATCCATATACATAAAGGGACAGTATTGTAGGATAGATTTGACTCCGAATTATAATTGGTATACAGTCTACATAACTATTGAAACAATTTCAGAAAGTGAACAAAGAATAAAGCAAAAAGTAATATTAATAAAAGGTTAAAAAGGGGGGTGGGGGAGAGGAAGGGGAGGGGATGGCGAGATCAAGTAACAAGGGTAACAAAAGTTGTTGTATTTCACCCAGCAAGGAGCTAGTAACAGTACTCTGGTAAACTCCTGGCAGGGAACCCCGCCCCTACACCCTTATCTGTACGGCGCTACACTACATGGTTACCCGGGCAGAATTAGGCGGCTTTGTTGATGTTGCACGTTCGTCTTGTGTGACAAGGCAGCCGACCCTTGCATGCCTGGCTCCCTGCTGCTTCTGCCACCACTTTACAACCACTGAAAGCATCATCATTCACTTGGTGGGAAACTTTTGAGGATTCAGGCATACATATTCACTTTTATTTAATCTGTAAAGAAATCTAGATATTTAAGAATTTTGCCTATTTTTTAATTATTATTATATTATTATAAAACTCTAAACCCGTATGGATCATACTTTAGACCGCCACACAAACAAAATATACATTCCCAGAAAATATATTACTTAATTCGATAATATACTTCCTGTGTTTGTTTTTTTTTACTTCCCCCAGGGGGTTCTTCCGCAATGTTGGTATTATACCATACCCCACACAAGCATGGGAAGTAGTTCGCTGCAGACCAACATTCTCAACAAACATTCCATTCACGGTGAAGAAAATAAGAGGATATCGTAACACCTTAAGCACGAACTCCATAAACACAATCATGGATTAAGAAATACAAAATCAGGCTTTATAAATCTAATATATACAGGAGATTTTATATAAAAGAGTGGGCAGACTGCACATTCCTTGACTCTCAATAGACTGACACTGACACACACACACACACACTTCAGAAGGATAAAGAACCAAGGAAGGTATTTTAATTGATAAAGGAATACCTAAAATAGAGGAGTGATATGGCAAGACGAAGCACCAGGTGTTCAGAAACAGTTCTGGGTCCATTCTCCTTTTGGTTTATATAAACGAGCTAACACAGAAGGAAAAGATTCATACGTGTTAATGTTCCTAGGCGACACAAAACTAGTAAGGACCATACAAATGGCATTAGACTAAGAAAATACAAGACTAGACATGTTGCAGAAAAGTTAAAATCTTGATCTCAGCCACAGAAAATTAGAATAAATTAAAATTTGAGTAGCATGTTCTCATAATCTGAAAGACCTAGGAGTAAACATTGTACCCAACTTGTCTTTAGAAACACAAAGCATAATAACTGTATGATCAGTAGGATACCTACCTGAAAAAAGTTTCAAAGTACTATTCAGATAAAGTGAATGAGGCCCTTTCCAAAGGACCTTCAGCGCTCATTTTTATTAAAAGGTAAATACACTAATATGCATATTACACAATAACAGATTTGGAATCAGTCCCTCTAAAATTTTCCAGTGTATATTATGAAGCATCTTTCTCTCCCTACACTCCAAGGAAAATAGTTCAAGGGACTTCAAGCATCCCCAATTATTTTGATGATTGAATCTATACGAACAATGAAGTTCTCTGTACATTCTCCAGATCTGAAGTTTCGCCTGCCTTTAAAGAGCCTGTTACAGAACAACAATATTCCAGTCCAGAAAAAAGTGACAGAGTGCTACTGACCACACTAGCACCTTAGCACTGCGTCAAAAGAACTTTGGTGCTGTTGATTTACTACGAACCCACAGAGAAAAGTGATAATGTATGACAGATGACTCAGCCATCATTATGCATAATAACACTCACTGCATCATTCCGCTGACGCCACACAGCCTACACACCAGGGATCTGCTTCCAGCTAATTTTACTAGTAAGTAAATAAATTTATTCAGGTACACACAAATAGTTACATAAATTATCATACATAGCAGCATATGTGCAGAGAACCTAGGATAACCCAAAAAAGTCTGACTTATTTCCATGTCATAAACCCAGTGAGGAGCAGGGGTGCGGTGGGGACAATACGGGAGCACTGTATTAACATCCGGGGTCCCAGACTATTCAACATCTTACCAGAAGATATCCGAAACACGGCTGGAACCAGTGTAGAAGCCTTCAAGAGGAAACTGGACAAATATCTTCACCAGGTGCCAGATCAATCAGGCTGTGATGGATATGTGGGGCAGCGGGCCTCCAGCAGCAACAGCCTGGTTGACCAGGCAAGCACCAGACGAGCCTGGCCCATGGCCGGGCTCAGAGAGTAGATACTCTCGAAACTCTTCAAAGGTATATCAAAGGTACCACATGGTATTATCAAAATAATTAAAAATCCGACTTCAAACACGCGTAAAAGATAAAGAACATAAAGATAAAGGTCCTTTATCTTTCACAGTACTAGTTACCCTCGTATTAGTTGATAAATATAATTAATACCTTTAGGATATTCGAGTGACCGCATTCAATTTGTTTTCAAAGCGTAGTCAACTGATGTCAGACTTCTCTGGTGACTGCCTGACCAGCCTGTTGATGCCTGCAAGCCTACAGGGTCATCACAATCTGGCTGACTGATCTGACGTTTTCGGCAGACATTTGTCCAGTTTCCTTTTGAAATTTTCAACATTTGTTTTAGCAATATTTCTTTCATCTATTGGTTAAAGGTTGAAGAGCCGTGAACCAAGGATATTAAAACAATATTCTCAAACTGTGACTATGGCACCCTTTCTTTTCAGAGGGGTTTATTCTAAATTTCCTCACATATCTATCGCTCCTGTAAATTATAGGAGTTAGTAGACTGGTGACCTAGTTCTCAAGTATCCTCCACATATATATTTTCAGGTATGTCCTCCATTCCAGTAAGTAAATTCCAAGTGCTCTGCAGTGTTCTCAGCAGTTGATATGTTTAGATTTCAAGCGAATAGTTAATAATCTAGGTACATTTTCCAGCTCTAGACTTAAAGGGCGATGGGAGTATAGAAGAAACTTGCAAATGCGAAACCATAGTCTAGATGCTTCAGAGCATCCGTGAAGCTCTCAATCTTTTAGATGCACCATCTCTGTGCTCTCAAATTCACAAATGTTCACAAATGCTTCATACAGCATCCCCTGGGATGTATTCTTGATGCTTCAGATACAGCATCCCCTGGGAAGTATTCTTGATGCTTCAGATACAGCATCCCCTGGGAAGTATTCTTGATGCTTCAAATACAGCATCCCCTGGGAAGTATTCTTGATGCTTCAAATACAGCATCCCCTGGGAAGTATTCTTGATGCTTCAAATACAGCATCCCTGGGAAGTATTCTTGATGCTTCAGATGCAGCATACCAGGGATGTATTCTTTTTGTATCAGATGCAGCATCTCTGTAATGGATTTTCGATGCTTTAGATGCAGCATCCCTGGGTTTGGGATAACAAGAGGCAGATAAGCATCACCTCACTATTTTTGTTCCTATGTTGTAATTGATTATATAAACACATAAATATATATCGAAAAGGTATTTTGCCTTTGCCAGTACAGCTCAAGTCTCTCATTACCGCTTTCATGTAGTTTGCTGTACTTGCCTAGTTGCGGTTACAGAGGTTGACTGTTATGGCCCCTATCTCTTCACATACAATGGGTCTCACTTATTCAGATTCGTAGCGTTCCATCTTTGAAAAAAAATAATTTGTACTCTGAGTTTCCCGTATTTTAGTACGTATTACTTTGTCCTGCACAAAACTAAGAAATACTCCTTAATTTTGTGAATGAAGTTTACTGTATCTCCTTAGGTTTTATCTGTTGCATCAGCGATGAGATGACTTTTGTCTATCTTGTCAACTCTTTCAATATTTTTGATAGTAGTTACTATCCGACTATGCCTTCCTTTCAGGGTAGTTATTTATTATTATTTTAACTATTCTACGCCATATTTAATATTATATTACAGTTCCGGCATCAAATGGCTTCATCAATGTATTCCTAAGGCAAGGCGCAACAAACAGTCCAACTTGTGTCTGGTGAGTGTCATTGTCTTCTTCTGAACTTGACCATTATGAGTTATTTTTAGACAACAGCTTATTTGTTACTACTAGATTAATTCATTCGTCGCCCAGCTCTCGCCGCAGCAGGTTGTCTGGTGCTGGCCTCTGGTGGTGACAACAGACCTTGGATATTTTCACTACAAAATGGCGACGGCGTTCAGACGGAGGATAAACACTGTATGTGTTGAGTTGGTAAAAGGGGCTGTGTACCCTTCGACGGCAGCTGTTATCTTGCCCACCGTTCTACGAGACGTTTATGGATTAGATAATGAGGACATCTATGGGATTTCGCTCAATGGGAGTACGAGAATCTTCGTTAAACTGACGTCCACCGGCGTTTATGAGAGGTTGGTGGAGAAATATGAGGAAGTATGCATGCCTATCAATGCTACCATGGAAGTGAAACTCAAAGATGTTTCTAAGCACTATACATATGTCAAAGTTCGTAATTTGCCGTTCGAAGCGGATGAGCAAGACATCCGGCATGTTTTCAAGGACTATGGCGTCATCCACGATGGGACGATGGACTGAAGGAATCTATGAGGGATTCCCGGAAGGTTCCTTTACCCTCAAGATGACCCTGAGGCGGGCCATACCATCTTTTGTGGTCTTGGAGGAGTTTAGAACTCAAGTTTATGTGACCTACGCAGGTCAAAGACGGACATGCAGACTCTGTGGTTCCTATGGACATATTGCTGCGGAGTGTGACAGGAGGCAGGGACAGCAATATGGTACAAGGAATGTGGTGAATGTTACGGAAGTGCAGCCTACTGTACGGGTTGAGGAAGTGGTAGTGGCACCCAAAGGCACATGGAGTGAGATTGTGAAAGGCCCGGAGGAGATATGTCGTACTTTGCCAACTGTGTCGCAGGACACAGCGGTGCTGGAGACAGCAGTACAGAGGAGTGCTGTAGATTTGGAAGATGCCACATTACCGGAGGAATTGCGGGGATTTTTGGATACTCCCCAGGATGGGGGAGTTTTGGAAGCCAGTGAGGCTGCAGTGAAGTTAATGGGTGCTGAGGGGGGGGTGTTGGGTGATGGGGCTGAGTCAAGCTGTTTGGATATACAGGAGGTGCAGGTAACAGTGCACAGGGAGGATAGTGGGTCGAACATGGATATTAGTACTGAATCACGGAAGAGATCCATGGTAGTGTCAGATGACGAAGTCCTGACGCCTGGCCAAAAGTCAGGCAAGAAGATATGGGTGGAGGCACCACAAACGGGACAAGGGGGGGTGCAGAGGGCAGAAAAGGTAAAGGGTGTGCAGGACAACAGTAAGGTTACTGAAGCCCAGAAAAGCACGAAGCAGAAAGTATGTAAGTCAAAAGGAAAGCCACCTCTATCTTATTCAAGTGTATCTCGTTTAACGTGAATGGTCTGAAGGCCGAGGTTAAGAGGAAATGGGTTGAAGTGACTTTGCGACGGTATGCGTGGACATAGGCTTCTTACAGGAGCACAATTTCAGGTATGGTAGAGATTTGTTGTTGCAAGGGTATAAAGTGTATGCGGGTAGCTCGGGAAGCTTCAAGGGAGGGGTTGCGGTAGTAGTGAGGGAGTCCAGTCCCTTTCAGTTGTTGACTTGGGAGGAGGGAGGGGAGGGGAGGATAGTCAGAGTTCATGGGGTATGGGGGGTGAGAGTTACTTTCATGGGCGTATATATGCCAGCTGTAAGAAATAAACGGATTAAGGAGGATTTTGTGAGGGATCATTTAGTTTATTTCATGGGAGGTTTAGCTGAGGTTACGATAATTGGGGGCGACTGGAACTGTGTGATTAGGAAGAAGGATGTCGAACCCCGTGAAGCTGGGTGCGTCTTAGGTATTTTGAGGGATGTGTTGGAGAGTGCAGGGATGGTTGATGTGGTGAGGGGTGGGTGGGGTGTGGATCATACCTTTGTCCGACGGGGATACGCTGCACGCTTGGACAGAGTTTATGTGTCACGGGTGGTAACGGTGGGGGAGATTGGGTATGTAGACGTGGGCTTTTCGGATCATAGGGTGTATTGGTGGAGGTAGGATGGGAGGGAATGGTGAAATGGTACCCCGGTTATTGGAAACTCAATGTGAAGCTTTTGGGGGGTGAGGAGGGAAGGGACGCTTTTGAAGAATGGTGGGAGAAAGTATGGGACAAAGGGAAGCTGGAGAAAGATGTACTAAAATGGTGGGAGCAATGTGCGAAACCGGGCATTAGGGACTTTTATAAGGTAAGGGGAAGAGAGGAAAAGCAATGGAAATATGGTTTACAGAAGTATTTGGAGGGGCTGCTTGAGCTTTGTTATGAGAGAGGAAGGAGCACACAGGTGGAAGAGGTGGGAGTTATAAAGGGGCAGTTGCGAGAGATACAAAACGAGCGGTTCAATGCGATACGTTTGCGTGGGGGTATGGACGATGTCTTGTGGGGCGACAAGCCTTCGACAACTGTTTTGCGGTCATTTCGGCAGAGGAGGACGGGTATGACGGTGATGGGGCTGGAGGTAGATGAGGATGTGGAAGGGTACGTCCGGGGACAGAAGATGAAATCGACTGAGGCTATGAGTCTATTTTTGGCTCAGAGGTTTAAGCAATACTTGCAAAAGGGTGTGGGTGGAGGAGGGGAGAAGGGAATCATTGTAGATGGTATACGACAGGTGTTGGGAGACGAAGATAGGACCGGCATGGAAGGGGGTATAAGTGAAGAAGAGGTGTGGCTGGCTGTGAAAAGCATGAGTTTGAGGAAAGCGCCGGGTCTGGATGGGATACCGAACGACTTTTATATGGAGCATTGGGGTGTAATAAGAGAGTGTCTGGTACGATTAATGAATTGTATGAAAGAGACTGGGTGTTTGGGAACAACTCAGCGCACGGGGGTTATAGTATTAGTTAAAAAGAGGGAGGCAGGGAAATCAATTAGTGATTATAGGGGCTTGTCCATGATGTGCGCTGACTATAAAATATTTGCTAAGGTGCTAGGGAATAGGATGAAGAGGGTTTTAGAGAGGGTGATCGAGGCTGGGCAATATGGTATACCTGGACGGAGTATGAATCAGGGGCATGCAAGGATACGGGACTTCATTGAAAATAGTATGGGGGGTGGTGTGCTGGCTTTAGATTGGAAGGCTGCGTATGATAGTGTTGACAGGGAAATGTTGTGGATGATAATGAGAAAGCAAGGTTTTGGTGATGAGATAGTTGAATGGGCTAAGTTGTTGTATAAGGATGCGAGTGTGAGGGTACAAGTAAATGGTTTGGTGGGTAGGGAAGTGCGAATGGAGAAGGGTTTGCGGCAGGGGTGCCCCTTGTCGCAGATCCTTTTTGCGTGCTTGCAGAACCCGCTGTACAGCCTGATTGAGGTGGGAGTAGGGGAGGGAAAAGAGGTTCTGGAGCATGGGTCTGGCATTGTGGGATATGTGGACGACACAACTGTGTTGGTCGGGGGTGAGGAGGGTCTAAGAAACGTGGGCCGGATTCTTGAGATTTTTGGCAGGGCGACGGGTTTAGCCATTAATACTACTAAGTCTAAGCTGTTGGAGGTGGGTTCATGGGTGGGGGGTGGCATGGGGAAGAGGTTTGGATGGACTGTCGTAGGGAGGGTAAAGATCTGTGGTGTTATTTTTATGGAAGATGTCTGTGAGGCTCGGAGAGTGAATGCTGAGGAGGTTGTGGGGGGCTTTAAGGAGGATGGGAGGATGGAGAACGGGGGAGTTAACCTTACAGCAAAGGGTGGTAGTGGTTAATGCATTAGTGTATAGTAAGTTATGGTATGTGGCGGTGGTTTTTCCTGTGTTGAGTGGGGATGTGCTAGAATTGGAAAGAAAGGTTTTGAGATTTGTGTGGGGTTTTGGAAAGCATTGGTTAAATAAGGAGGTTGTTATGACAAGGCGGGGTTTGGGGGGTCTGGGGCTCATAAACGTTAGGAGTCATCTTATGGGCATGTATGTAAAGTATTGTTATCTACGGAAAGGGGGACCGGGGAAGAAGGGTGGAAAGGGTTATGAATGAATTGACACGGTGGTGGAGGGGAAGGACTTGTTGAAGTGTGGTGATATGTTGAGAAGTATTTTGGCAGTGAGGGACCCTCGGAGTGTTTCAGCAAGGGCAATGGGGAGGGTTGGGGAGGGTGCTGATGTGGTGGTAGGGAGGCAGTGTTCCCAGTATATAACTGGAGGGAATATGGGGTGGGTTGCGATGTTTGCGGCTGAAGACGGGTGAGAGAGGTGGTATATAGGTTTTTGCATGGGGCAGTTGCATCAAGGGCAGTGCTATATAAAATGGGGTTGGCAGTGACACCATTTTGTGATAGGTGTGGTGAGGAGGATACTGCATACCATGCTGTATATTTTGCAAAGCTTGGGGAGACTTAGGGAATGGTTGGGAGGGTGATCTGTTTGATGGGGAGGAGGAATAAATGCTTTGAGGGTGCTGAGTTTAGATATTGGTGGGGTGCATGAGGATGTAAGGAGAGCACTCATGTATGTGGCAGTTGATTACGTGTATGTTTCATGGATTTTGCGGGGGAACAGGGAGGAGTCCGAGTAAAGGCTATGGCGGCTTCGATGTATAGAACAAAATGCAGGAATAGGTTGTTGTATGGTGCAGGGTGGGATAGGTTTTTTCCTGACAGTTACAGAAGTATGACAGTGGGCAGACTTTTAGAAGTGGGAGGAGTGGGAGGGAGAGGAGGGTGAAGCTGAAAGTGACTGGACTCTCGAAGGGGGATTTTTTGGTGTGTGCGGGCGTATGTGCTTTCTTATATTGAAAGAGAATGAACGGATATGTGTGGGGGGGGGTGATTGTGACGGAGAACTTACTTGGATGCCCTGGTTTTTGGGGCACCGAGGATGGACCTTTAGAATTTTGTAAGTATATGGTTTGAAAGTGTGTGTGTTACTGATCAAGGACTTCTGATGGGGGGGAGGGGGAGGGATTAATGGGAATTTTTTGGGAAATATAGAGGTGGCTTTCCTATGTTTGTGTAATAACTGTAGTAGGTAAACATGTCATGTTGGTCAAGACAGTGGCCAGTTGGGTCATGTTATATATGTATGACAGAATGTATATAGGATGATGTTATATTTTGTTTGTTTTAGTCACGTGATAAAAGTGACTTAGTGGTTCCCTTATGACATGTAATGTACGGTGTCGAGTTTAGACATGTACTTTGTTGTAGACATGGAGAGACATAATAACCTGTTATGTCTTAATGTTCTAAGGTTGTTTGAATATTCAAAGTTAAGGGGGGAGACAGGAGGGGTAACAGTAGGGCCTGAAATTTAATTTGAGGTATCTATTTAGAAGTGCAGGATAAATAAGCTGAACTTTATAGTAATGTTTACTGTTTTTGTCTCTGGTTTGGTATGGAGAAACAGGAGAACTGGAGTAATCCTGGCACGTTTGGTGTCCTATGTGTTATTTTTTGTTACTACACATGTGTGTTGGTATGTGAAGGTATGGAAAAATATAAAAGCTGTACAATATGTAGGGTGCTTTGGGTGGGGTATTATGAGGGTACATCTAGGAAGTTACCCTGGAGGAGGTTTAGAGTTTCATGTACTGTTTTGTATTAATGAGTGTTGTTGCATATATAGGCTTGTTTAGTTCAGGTGTAATGGAGGTGGGTTGTAAAGAAATGTGCTGATTTTTATTATGTTCAGAGGTGTGGTTCTTGGTATGTATAAAGTTAAGATTGATACAATTGCAATTTATGTCTAATGTGTTTTTTTAATAAAATATAAAAAAAAAAAATAGATTAATTCCTTCTCATGCTAATTATCGCACACACACTAGCCCGCATTCTTCATGGGGCTTATTGTTTACTCTCCCCAGCCACGATATGTTACACTTCTGGCTAAACTCTTGTTAGTGACTTGTTTTACTTCAACTGAACAGCACGTACGTGTCATCAACAAATATTTATACAACACGCCAACTCGAGTATTTTCATTACACTATCGTCATATGTTCATGTAGTTTAAAATTCAATTTAAGAAATTATATTTATATGTATACTAGACAAGAGTGGAGTCAACACGGAGCATACCACTTTACCTTTGATGAGTTTCGAGAGTTTTTCTACTCCCGGGGCCCGGCCATGCGCCAGGCTCGTCTGGTGCTTGCCTGGTCAACCAGTTCCCCAGGAGAAAAAAAATAATTTTACTGCAATTCTCATTATTTAATTTCTAACTGCATCTAGCATACTTGCTTTCCGGTTATATAACCATTTATTTCAAATTTTCAATGGCACTTTCGTCAAATTAGTTTTGTAACCAAAAAATACACATTCACCCCATCCATCTCATTCTTAACTCATCTCAGAACTTCAATCAGAAAAACTAAAATAAGATACAGATTCTCCAGGCCAAAATTCAAACATTTTGGCGTTAAAATACTCTTATTTTAAAGTATTACCTTGTGATTCTAGTAACTTGTAAAACACACTTGTGGGACCGGCCTGCACTTTAGTGTCTTCCCTGTCTCTTAGAAGATTAGCATAATATAAACCTTCTTCCACGCAGGTTGATATTTTCCCTTCCCTCAAGGACTGCGCCAGTGCAGGAGCAATTTATATAAAAAAAATATCGTGTTGCTTAAGTCTTCTCAAAGTTCTCTGTTGCTGTCAATTTATAACATTTTAGCAATATTCATCAAACCTCGTAAGTGGTTACTTCATGATAATACAACATATGATTCACCAGGCCACATTGCTATACGCTTTAATACAAAAATAATGTAAAACTCGTGGCTTGATAATAATCCAGGACGGACTGAAATTGTGTGCAAACTGAGAATTGCTTGAGAATGCAACCTGTTCGCCAGATGAAGCAGCCAGTTTCACAAGAATGGTCCTTCGTGCATTTCCGCATGCTTAATATGCCATGGAAATTTTAATATTTATTATTCCTCGTTAGGCAACGCAAGATTAGATTAACGTATATGAAACTATATATCTGTATAATTACCTGTCAATAACGAAATTAAAAATGACGGGTAGCTTTGGCAGCGCGGGGCATACAAAAATCTCGTCCCTCAAACGTACGGTAAAAAAAAAAAAACAGGAGGATGGGTTGAGCCATGGTCTTGTAACTTATTTTCCAGTAATATAATTAAGTAAATGAAGTACTAAACATTTCAAAACCAAAGACTGTTTATCTTCTAAACAGCTGATTCACTACAGGTAGATGAGTTTACCAGGTAGTAGCAATGGTTGACCTACCTGTGTGTGGATGTACGAGACTAATGTGAGGAGGTGGTCATTAAATATTATCTGACAGCTCAGTAGTCTATTAGTTAGATCTAAATAATATCGACAGCATACCTAATATTAAGAATGGAGCAGAGTAAACCCTTAGGCTATATATGTTGCGCGTTTTTTAAGCATAATTTGCGGACTAGGCTTTCAAAAAAACTCAGGTTTTGTCAGTGTGTAAATTTATGATTGCCATTACTACGACAAAATTAGTCAGAACACAACGAAATTAATATATTTCTTTGATGTTAAATAATACTACCTAAATTAGGCTGACCTATTAGTGTTTGGGTAGGATTAAGCTAAATTCCGTTAATTTTAGCAAGACAGTTTTGGGCAAATTTTTTAAATTTGTATACAATATTACTTCGCAGGATAAAATGCGTGCAAATCAATGCATAAGGTACAACTTTCTCGAAAATATTTCATTTTATGGCAACTCGGATCCCATGACCAATAAAGTACATGTGCACCTCTCAGTATATACTCTTAATATGCCGAGTATATGATCAGTCTCACAATATAGCGCTACTAGCAAACCCAGTACCTCTTCTGACTGCACAAATGAGAGGTGCAAATTGTTGGGCAGTGGGAAGGACCCTATTAAGGCGACTGAGGGAGCTAAAGCTCCATGCTCATCTCTAGAATAGGCCCATAAAAATTCGTACATTTTTTTTTTTTAGATATTTCAAAGTATATAAATAAAATTTTAAATGCTTATATTCAAATAAAAAAATATGAATTAATAAAATTATTAGACTTTTTAATTCTAGTGCATAGTGTAAGCCCATAAAAGATCTCTGTTCCTGGACCAGTAGGCCTGGTAATTAGTCATGCAGTGACAGGCCTATTGTTACGCTGTCTGTCTTCAGCTTGACTTACCGTTTGTCTCACATCTGGTGTAGTCCCTCAGGCAGGGCCTTCAACATACCTGTAAATATGATAAAAAAAAATAAACTTTCCTCTTCAAAATATCCTTGTTGCCCGTCTCTACTCATTATCAAATGTTTTACAGCTCAATATTAAAATAATAATGACATATGGGAATTTTCGGGATGTTTTTGCACCATCTGGCCAAAATTTACTCACATTGCCGAAGTGCAAGATACAGTGAAGTGCGTGGTACTGTACAATATGCAAAAAGACCACAACCCGATTCCGGAACGTGGAGTTTGTTATTAAACCATACATCGCAAATAACGAAAATTCCTGCTTGAAATATGTTAAATTAAAAAATATATATTTTGCATGGGCAGAATTTTGATACAAATTTCCAAAAATGAGAATTTGCATTAATAAACAATACATTCAATGATCTTTACCTGGGAGGGCTGAGCGCAGGGCCAGTATTTAAAAACTAATCCTAGGAGAGAGTTCCGCCTGGTTGTCTACCAGAGCGGAATAATCCGATTACCCGTACCTCGAGAATGCCCTGCAGATGGTTTCACGTTATATATTTTTTCCCCACTGCAGGTCAAGCGCCTGTATTACCGGGAAGCTTGAAGTTCTTTGATCTAAACTCCTTGCAACATAGGCGAGAGAGAGGCATCGTAATCAGTAACAAGGCAAATTCTTGAGGCATCGATCCCAAACTTGCACACCGAAATCTCTCCATAGTGATAGTGGTTTTAAAATGACGAACAAACATTAGGACATATTTATTAGATGAGGCTTTCTAATATGTCCCAGTGTTTGCTCACGTGCATTTTTAAACCACTTCATATGGAAGCTTCGTCGACGGTACAAAATACCTCCAATGAAAAGACAAGGGCGCGATGAGTACAAAAGAAAACTCGGTTAATGAAAGGGGATCAAGATTCTGCAACACCCTCCCTTCCAACGTAAGAGGAATTACCAACAAACCCCTGGCAATTTTCAAGAGGGAACTTGATAAGTTCAAGTCAGCCCCCGATCAGCTGGGTCGCAGGGCATACTTTGGTCTGCGTGCACCTGGCACCATTAACTTGGTTGATCAGACCAGCAACCGGGAGGCCTGGTCTGGAACCAGGGTATTGGGCGGTGACCAATGAACCGGACTAGAGGTAACCCTCAGGTAACTTTAAAAAATATAAAATATCTGCCAAATCATGCAAGTGACAAGGGTGGGGGAGAGAAAGAACATGGAAAGAAGTTACCTGGAGTGTGTTTCAAGGGTCAACCCCCCTCCCCCCTCGGGGTTTGGTTCCAGACAAGACCTCCCGGTTCGTGGTCTGATCAGCCACGCTGTTAATGCTAGCCGCACGCAGTCCAATGTTTGCACCACAGACTGAGTGAGGGATGGTCAACATGGAGTGTGGTGGAGGGAGATGAGGAACACATGGAGTGTGGTGGAGGGAGATGAGGAACACATGGAGTGTGGTGGAGGGAGATGAGGAACACATGGAGTGGGGGAAAAAGTCATGGAGAAGGGACAGGATACCAATATGGAGTATGAGGGAGGGACAGGACTACGACAGAGGGCGTGGCGGACTCGATCCAATACTGAGGAAGATAATGATGTAGAGTGTAAGGGAAGGAGAGAAGGACGGAGTGTACGGGAGAAAAGGACGTGGAAAGTAAGAGATGGAGAGAAGGACGTGAAGTGTACGGGAGGGAGAGATGGTGCAGTGTGAAGGAGGGAGAGGAGGAGCAGTGTGAGGGACAGAAGGAGAGCTGTGGGTGTAGATAAGCATCAACAAGAGCTCTCATCTCTACCGCCTGGCTCCACCTGGCTCCACCTAGCCACGCCTTCCTTTCTTTTGTTCTCATGACATTCAACACAGTTTTTGTAGTATTTGACTCCTCCGTTTTCAAGGCTCCCTGCAGCTAGGTTCACATATACTAACTTACGTAAGAGCGCTATGCAGGGATCTAAATATGGAAGCCTTGAAAACACTTTTTTACAACATATTTATGACCAGTCCTCGAACACCCGGCATCGGTATTGAGCTCAAGACTAATAAAACACACTAATCCCAGAACTCTAGAAACTGAGGCTGATGACTATTGCAGAGACGACGACTAAGACATAATTACCACATATAAAATTTTATGGATGGGAATTGATAGGACAGATAGAGGTAAACTGCGAAGACCACGGGCAAGGATATACTACTGATGTAAGAAAAGTATAAAAGTACAGATAGGAAGAAGATCCATTTATCATCATAATGAAACGTGTCACGTAAAACACGTTTATGAAGAAAGTAACATTAGACTAACATTGGACATTAGACTAAGTATCTTTGGCAGTTTACCTTGTATGGAGATGTTAATCGCATGAAATGTGTGGGCAGAGACAAGGCCATACCAAACAACATATCATCTTAATGTCCAAACATCCAACCATTTAGACACATCAAAACTAACCGAAAAGGAACTGGTCAATCATTTCATTGTTAATGATAAGATACTGTTATCTGAAATCTCGAGGCTGGATCAACACATCGCACCGGCGAGATGAATGAACAGTTATTGAACGAAACTGTAACCTAGTAAGTGACCAATGTTTTTAGTGGAAATGGTAAAGTTTTTTAGATTGTGGCTACATATTGCATTGGGTAGATTATTTGCTAGAGGGTGAGATTGTTATGACTGTAATATCTTAATGATGCAACTATGCCTAGTGGGTCTGACAAAGCCTCAGTCTCACCTCTGAAATCCATATTCCTGTGCTACCTCTCACAGGTGACACGGATACGTCATTGGGATTATAGGAAGAACTTTAATTTTACGGTAGTAGAAAAATGTAAATGTAATAAATTGGATAAGAAAGTGGAAGCAAAACCAAATTCAATATATATATATATATATATATATATATATATATATATATATATATATATATATATATATATATATATTATATATATATATATATATATATATATATATATATATATATATATATATATATATATATATATATATATATATATATATATATATATATATAAGAAAATGTACGATTAATCCAAGAGTCAGTAGAAACACAGCTGTTAGTGAAATATTCAGAGTCGCTGGTAAGTACTTCTGATGTGTTAAGGTAATAGATAGGTGGGAAAATTTATATCCACTCCCAAGAAGCAGTAACAATTACCAGCATAAAAAAAAACGATAATTCCAGTTCAAGTCGCCTCACAAATATACAGTGGTAGACTGCTGGACTGAGACCCAAGAGGAGGTAGTATGCGCTACAATCACTAAAAACTTTAAAATATAATATAGTAAGCTAAATACTGAGGACGGGACCGGGACATCTTGAGTATACAGCTCTGTTCTTGTAACTACAAAATAGGTAACAAGTATTCGTTCTCGCAAATCATCCAGTGCACATTCTGGCATGTTATCACCGCCTATTACTCTCCATCATCTTTTCTACATATCATCAAATTAACCAAAATAAAACAATTATTGAAACAAGCCTTTCCCCCCAACAAATTAACCGGTAAGTTACCTGGCGTTAGTTTTTGATCCTTAAACTTCACCCCTCATCCCATTCCCTCTCACAAGTCCACAACGATTTCTCGTCACACTCCTCCATTCTCTTATCTCAGCCCACCCCTTCCTATCTCACTCTCCTTCCTCAATATCTTGCCCTAGGTCACTCAGGGAATAAGACAAGACTTCTTAAGGCAACTAGGGTATTCTTGAGGGAGTCCCGTCACTGACAGCAGTGTTCGGACATATGCTTGAAGCCGGTCTCATCCTCGATGAAGGTTACAACAAGTTTACTCAGTTTTTATATTTACCACTAACGAGTTAAAGAGCCTCGAGCTCACTTGCTGACGCTTTACATCCGATGATGGAAGGTAGAACATGAAAATAAAAATGTAGAGAGAGAGAGAGGGCGGGGGGGGGGGGTTGCAAGATTCTGCACGAGGCACAAATAAACTCGATCCTTGAATATGCTCCACTCTCTTGGATTGCCTACCCTTCGTCTCATCTACGACTCTCTCTACAGAACAAGAGAACAGAACAAGACGACTTATCTCTCGCCTGAACCCAGCAGAGCCTTCAACACAGGAAGATGTGGGTGGCCTTACTGCTAGGTACAAGGCCAACATTGTCAAGGTCCCAAACTTGTCTCCACTCCGATGACAGCGAGAAGTGAACATTTACACAACAAGACGGGCAGCAAACAGCAAATGCACTGACTGTGCCCTTCTCCAGAACACTGCGTCATCTGAGATCATTTATTCCTAGAATGACTCGTGTCTGGACCATGTTCGTACATCATAACGACATCAACGAAATAAACCCACTTGACCAAATGAAATCGCTGGCCCACAGATGGCTCGAACTTCATCCTGTTCCCTATCTGTATATCTCTTAACAATAAAAATGCTTTCAAATGAGCTAATGTAGGTAACAGTTATTAGCATGTATATAAAGTCAGGAAACCTTAACCTAATCTTGTGAAACCCTGTGTAAAGAGAGACAGAGTGTGAGTACTCACATAATTATGGTTGTAGGAGTCGAGTCATAGCTTCTGGCCCCGTGTGTGTGTTTTATAAAAGTTACTGAAATAATTCTACGTGTTCATGCTACAGTAAAGATCACAATCGCCCAGTCACATTCCATTCCAGCATTTATAACATTCCATTCCACAACACATTCAGTAACTATAACATTCAAAACACACTAGTCCAGCGGAAAACATTGATAAAATAAGAAATATAGTCGGAAGCAAGTTACCAGTCTAGAAACAGATCAGCATACGGGCCCCAGGCCGGGCTGTGGGAGCAGAAAAATTGTGGACACCTGTTACAGGTACTTAGTATGATGGGACAAGCAAATCACGTGTAGCTGCGAAGTAAACAAAATTAATAGGTCAAGGGTAACTGGCCGAGTAGTGTGTGACAGCACAATGGACTCTGGTTAATGGCTACACAACCTCACTACCTGACACTGATAAGCATAAATGATACAAGTGCGGGTGACACTATAATAATATTGACAACCACCTACCAACTGGTTAACCCTAGCGAGGATTGGGCAGTATGGTCAACAACGATCAACTAGTTATGTAACCCTAATGAGAATTGGGCAGCAAGGTCAAGATCTTTCAACTAGTTATGTAACCCTAACCAGGACAGGGCTGATCCTCGCCTGCCTTCTAACTCCCACATTTTCTAATGGTGCTGCACTATTTTTGGGATGGTATTGCCAGCAATACCATCTCAGTGCAGTCCTGCCATTAGCCGTCAGTTGTCCCTGGTGGTGAGGGTTGAAGCATCATTTTATTGTGTGGCCTAAATGGAAGGCGTTCCTCGCACTCTTCTCGTGCGGATGTTTTTACCAGGTTCTTTGACTACAACCGGCCCACTTATTTTCCAGTTAATGTGACTAACAGTAACTAGAAAATAAGTGCAACTTTCAGATGCACCTCTAACTACCTCTATATCTTGATTCGATCCTTCGTCATCACCCTTCTGGTCTAATTACCATTCTTAAACATTTCTTCTGGTCTTTACATTTGAAAGATAGTACAAATATTTCACAAAACGAGCATGCGTGTGCTGTATGCGTGCATGGGAGAGAAGCCGAATTTAAGGTCTAAATTGATAGTTAGGAAATATTAGCTGGAAAGGATGTTCGTCACAATTATTAACTATATAATGGCAAGAAGACAGTTCATAATGTTGTCAGGAAATGCAAGATAAATTCTAGGAACGACAAATCTGAGGTTGGAAATTACACGTGGCCCTAAGAGAAACGTCAATACGTGAACCAAGACAAACGTAACTTAACACGAGAGTAACAGGCAAAGTACCAGAGAGTGTGTGTGTGTGTGTGTGTGTGCTCACCTAGTTGTGGTTGCAGGGGTCGAGACATAGCTCCTGGCCCCGCCTCTTCACTGGCCGCTACTGGGTCACTCTCCCTGCGCCATGAGCTTTATCATACCTCTTCTTAAAGCTGTGTATGGAACCTGCCTCCACTACATCGCTTCCCAAGCTATTCCACTTCCCGACTACTCTGTGACTGAAGAAATACTTCCTAACATCCCTGTGATTCATCTGAGTCTTCAACTTCCAACTGTGTCCCCTTGTTGCTGTGTCCCATCTTTGGAACATTCTGTGTGTGTGTGTGTGTGTGTGTGTGTGTGTGTGTGTGTGTGTGTGAGTGAGTGAGAGAGAGTGAGAAAGTGTGTGTGTGTGTGTGTGTGTGTGTGTGAGTGTGTGTGTGAGTGTGTGTGAGAAAGTGTGTGTGTGTGTGTGTGTGTGTGTGAGAAAGTGAGTGTGTGTGTGTGTGTGTGTGTGTGTGTGTGTGTGTGTGTGTGTGTGTGTGTGTGTGTGTGTGTGTGTGTGTATGTGTGTGTGTATGTGTGTGTGTATGTGTGTGTGTATGTGTGTGTGTATGTGTGTGTGTGTGTTTGTGTGTGTGTGAGTGTGTAAAAGGACTGTTGCAAGAGAGTAATAAATTAATGGTGTCTTAACTGCTAATTATATCCATTAACGATTCCGGAGACTCAATCCCGCGGTTCGGTCACATATCAGAGCTCCTAAATTTTAAAGGAAATATTACAGGAATAAGAAACACGAACAAGCATATTTTAAATACCAGCAGAAGTTAACAAGATTTACCGGTTATCTTACATGTACTTTAGACAAAGAAAAGACAATCCTGCTAGTGCCTAACTCTTAGGTAAAGATGATAGCACAGCACCTCCCTGGATGGTAGCTGTTAGATGATAGCACAGTACCTCCCTGGATGGTAGCTGTTAGATGATAGCACAGTACCTCCCTGGATGGTAGTGGTTTACCATCCTCTACCTACCCTGGAACAAAAGTCTATGTGACAGATGTCCTACCTCGATGGAGTCTAGTCGTAAATATTTGTAATATGTAGTGAAGATATTTGAAAATGAACTAAAGACAACAGTCGTGTATCTGAGGAGACCAGTATCAGGACTGTCTAAAACGTAGTTCAGTGTCATGAACCGACACTGGAATACACGTCTACTGTAAAGTAACACTAACTGTCCACTTAAAATATAACCTAAAAAGACAAAGCAAGAACTGAACTGAAAAAAACAAACATTAAGCAAGAGGAAAGGCAGTGCCTGCAAAGGAATGCACAGCTCATTACAATGCAAAGCTCATTAAAATTATGACGAGGAAAAATACGAGAGACGCTGTTTATATCTGTACACCCATAACTGTGGAGAAAGCTCTACATACAATCACCACACATCACGTTTATGATGACTGAAATAATGAACAAATTGCTAATTAGAAAAGGCTTGGTCGAGTTATGTTTAATTTTCTTGTGACTACTGCTCTCTGTAATTACAAGGTTTTATTATGACTAAATAAGCAATAAAATATATGACAGGCATGGCTTAGCTAGTAACAGCTCCCAGATTGCAGCTCATTCTTATACCAAAGGTAACTAAAGTTCAGATTTAAACTTTTCGCGTTGTTTCTCGACAACCTCGTTGCCAAATATATCGAGATAGGCTTTTCTAATTATTTGTGGCTGAATATACATTTTTATATAGTATTTCAGTAACCTAACTCATTTCAACCCAACAAAGCTGTATAAAAAAAATAGCATTTACTGTAGGGACGCCATAGATCTGATGTGGCCACCTAGCCTCGCATTATTATAGTATTCGCGGGGAAGTGCTAAACACCTAGGTGTCGCACAGTACCTGGCGCTAAACCGGTAAGTGTCACACCACCTGGCGCTAAACCCATATGTGGCATGTAGCACCTGGGGAATGGCAGGTAATCACATTTAATCCCATAATGGAGAGGGTCGCCCCAATTCCTTGCATCAAGAGGACTCCCTCCTTCCCTTGAAAGGATCTTCAGATGCATCTTCACGATCGAAATAAAAAAATGCCGTATGACCCATGCACGTTTAGCGCATTTTTTAATATAAGCCCAAAATAAAAGAAATAATGGCTAACAGTATGTATGTGTGTATGTGTGTGTGTGTGGGGGGGGGGTTAAATCAGGATGGGTAAAATTTCACCTTAATGGTTATTATTTTCTATTATGCTTTTGGAAGACTGCAGGAGACAGAAGTTGCAATACAACAGTTCAAGATTTTTTTTTTAAACAATGGCAGTTTAACAGCTTATTATTATTTTCATGAGGAAGCATTAAATCAGTAAGGGCAACGCCTGGGGATGCTGATAATTAGGCTTAATCAGAGGAAGGTAAAGGGTAACTCCAAGTCTTCAGATTAAGACCCATTAACGGGTATCAAGACACCCTCCCCCTTAAGGTGACCCAGCGTCGGGGAAGCCATATTAAGACGTAAAATATTGAGCTTCATATCTCAGTATAAAATAAAACTTAAAAGTATGATAATAGCTCTATTAATTTCGAAGACCAGTTAATTTGTTACCTGCTGGCTACCCAGGGGTTATCGTCCCCACCGCCCGATACCAGGGAAAGCCCCATGGTTGACAGTCAGGTTTCTGGTGCTGGCAGCAAGAAGCCCAATATAGGCACCCCAGTTTCTAATAACGCCATTTTAAATATTCTGTACTAATCATTACATTAAGTTTAAACGTAAATGACACGAAGAATACATACCAAGAGCACGTTGAAAGTATCGTTTAATACAACATTATATTACTGACGAGACACGTAATATACTGCCATGAATTCATTGGCAGTGTGCGGCTCAGAACACAGTAATGTACATGACAGTCACTGATGCGGACAAAGCACAATGACTTAACCACTTCCTCTCCCTCCCCACTCCCTCTTTCTCCTTCCCCTTCTAAGCACTGTTTTATAAATGTAATAAGTAAATGCAGTCCATAAGAAATTAAAAAAAAAAACTGGTTTTGGGTCACTCATCGCTAGCAAAGATAAATTCAGAAATGTCAGACTAAGGGTCAAATCATTATACAATCACCACGAATTCAAAAAATAAAAAGGTACTTCATACTCAGCAGATGACCCAGGCAAAACTGTTATTGGAGAGGCCGTGCATGAGTGATCTTGAAGACGAGCACAGTGTGAGAGATTACATCACCGCACCTTGTGAACAACCTTATATGGTGGGAGGTAGAACAATCCTTGTGACTGCATAGCTCCTCCCTCCTCTCTCATACATCGTTTGTTTCCTAACGCATTTAACGTGCTTGTATTTCTGAATGATCTACTCAGACAAAAAAAAACTTATTGCAAGTAGCTATTATAGGTAAGCTTATCTTAAAATGAGCGTATATTTAAGTGCCAATAACGGAAGTGCATAAACGGGAGGTAACAGTATGCGATACAATGTCGTCGCTTAATTCAATAGCAAGCAAACGCTGGTTATGTACAGTGCGAGAATGGACAGTATACGAATACCTTTCTCATTTGTAAAAAGCCTACAGCGTTTTGCATTGAGGTGACGTCGCTGAAGTTAAACAGAATCATACGATTAAGATGACACTTCAACGCACTAGTCACTATTTATATACGAATATTTAATGATAATGGACGTGAGTTGCATGTCAGTTTATTATGTACTGTAAGTGCAACGCCCTAAGCAAGGACAAAGTTGCTCACTAATGGTGCAGTGGACAAAAGGTGTTCCAAGCCATTCAGGGTCTGTGGAGTCATCAGAACTATGAGATGCGCTCTTCACTCTCTCAGACCAGTCCAACACGGGTAAGCCAGTGATCGCTGCTGCACTTAACTCCCCACAGGGCCATCAGCTACCCAACCTTCATGTGTCCTTAAATACACAGTCTTGCCCCACCCCTACCAGACGACCGGCATCACTGTACGGGTCACACTATGATAAAAACCAGTGTCAGGTGTTTTCCCCCTGGCGAATAAACCCACAAAAACTGGGTTACGTTAAGTAAGATTCGTCAAGAAAGAGTGCATTTTCTTCCTGACATGGGCCGGATGTCTTTCAATATTTGGCTATATTATTTCTGAAGTTAGATTTCTAAAACAAACCGCTAGTGATATTCTTATACTACTAGCTTCAAATTTAATCAAACTTTAGTCCCTTAGTAGAGATGCAAACTAGTAGTTTGCCAACCACATACTATGATTCGTCCATTAGTTAATATTCGTAAAGGATTTTCTGAATGGCGATACTTCAAAGTATTTATTGCAATCCATGTTTATCAACATTTTGGTGTACAAAAAATACGTAAATATATAGTGTTTTCTACTACCTATATATATGCAAGAAACAACCACCTTTGATTTTCCGAAATTACAAATTTTGCTTTAACATTACAAAATGTCTAAAAATTATTAATACAAGAACATACAAGTATGTACGATTTTCCATTAAAAGAATCCAGGATAAAGAAAAAGTTATAATCTATAACATTTATCTTGATCTATTAAACAAGTGCAGCATAAAATCTTTACATACATAGATCGTGAAACTGGGAGAGGGGTTCGAGTCCTCTAGCGTCTCATTATGTATCTAACACTGATCAAATTCAAGAGAATCTCTACCCTTCAATTGTTTTACTTTAATGGGTAGGTAGGTAGTAGATTCGCCGGTATAATCGCCCGGCCCGGGCCTTTTCCACGAGGTGGCCCTTCGCGGGAGTCTCAGACTAATGTCTGCCATGGGAGGAGATACAAGTACCCCCTCGTCTTCTGGGACCAGCTGTCCCCAGGCCCATTTCCCTCCCCCACTGGGATCGGAGGGAGAAGCTAGGCACCTTGGGATGCCACAAACCCCGCCCACACTGAGCTCGAAGGGTGTGGCAGCTGCATAGCAGCAGACGATGTCAGGAGGTGCAAAGGCAGCAAGCACTACAAGATTCTTTTCGAGCCACACCCCAGCTTTGGCTTTAAGCCCGAGCGCTGGGGAAGCTCAAGAATGCCTCTTGCTGTGAGTGTTGCTGCTGGTACTTCACTTGTCCGTTGCACTCCCTTGTGTTAATGGGTGAAGCGCCCAATCCACAAGTCGTATATTGACTAGGAAATGGGAGATAATTAGGTTTGATCTGAGGAAGGGGAGGGTGACTCCAAATTCCTGAGATCAAAAGCTTTTGAAGGTACACTAAACAAAAGACATCACTTGATGAAGATACTAAAATTTGTATAAGAGTGATATCTATCGAGGGCGCAGCAAACCAAGACGGAATAAACCAAGTTTTTCAGCGATATACACAGTACGTTATTCAACGAAGATATGTTTCATCAATTCAGCAGAAGAGGAATAATTTTTGGAGCTGGTGTAAACCGTTTTCAAAACCAAACATTATAGTATAATTTACCATCATAGCTGGGAGGAATGATAGACTGGATAACAAGAACTTTCAAAACAAAGATGTTAAGCCAATAATACACTGCACTCTTAGGGTACTTACACCACCTATTAAGGCAGAAAAAAATCATTAATTTAAAATGTACAACAAAATTTCACTTCTTGCATAAATCCAAAACACTTAAATTATTGGGAAATCCTAAAATATTATTTTAAACTGGAATCCTTGGAGCGCAGGCAAGAAAGACGTATCATAATTTACACTCGGAAAATAATAGACTTGTTGAAGAGTGGGAGACGAGGTAATCGGGGTGAATACACTGATTGCAGTTAAGTATTAAGTACACAGTTACAGCTCATTAACCATAAATAGCTCAAGCTTTTAAGCAACTATCCTTTAATTATTATAATCATAACTAAGCGCTAAGCCCACAAGGGTCAGACAACGACTTCCCTTTAAAGGTACGGGAAATTATCTAAAGATCCGTTTTCAACATGAAAATCAGCTCATCTGTTTGGGACCTGATAAAGCCCACTATGTGGTCAAAACATCGTCAATTAAGGAACGCATTATACTGAATGTCTCTCCTCTACCAAATACCTCCCAATTATTCTTGATCAGCCAGGCTGTTGTGGCTGTATCACACCAGATGCCTCAAGTTAATCCATCCATCCATCTGCTGCAGGGGCAATGATCCTTGGACCCATCAAAAAACACCAGGTAGGTAGAGCGTTTAACATCTGCATCTTTGCTGAATGATTAATATAACAGAACATTAGCGCACGTTGTTTCCTTGTTCAATATTCTTTAATTTCCTGAAACCTTCCCTTCTCTTTCTTGTACACTTTGTATACCAGTTACAGATTGACGTTAGCTGTAGTAGATGCAAGTGCTAGAGAATTCCACACAAACTTGGGTTGTTCAAAGGCATGAGGCAGCAGATCACCAGGGAAACACTACAATGACCAGCGCGCGCGTCCGTTCCTCCCCATTTCCTCCCTCCCTCTCTCTCTCATAGGATAATACAGGATCCATGCATAGCTTTAAGAAGAGGTATGATAAAGCTCATGGAGCAGGGAGAGGACCTAGTAGCGACCAGTGAAGAGGCGGGGCCAGGAGCTTTGAATCGACCCCTGCAACCACAATTAGGTGAGTACACACACACCTACTACAATCAACCACTCAATGACCAATCAACTTGCATCACCCATTCCCTAGGCAACGTGTGACCCTTACAAGTTTATAGTTTCCAATAATAATAATAATAATAATAATAATAATAATGAAAACCTACCCTTGCTCACTTATCAGTAAAGATATGTTACTGGATGTTACTCGACTATTATGGATTACAACCTGGGAAAAAAACTGCTATGTAAATGTGTGACATTACTATGCAAAATAAGTGAGAAACTCCAGTTCTGCAGAATGATTCAAGTTTTGGTAAAAGGCATCAGCACAATGCGATGACTAATGATGATTATGATCAAAACTGCTGTACACACCTGGTCCTCCTCCCGCTACTACCGCCACTTCAAATTATACTACCAACTTCGTTGTCTAGATTCATATTTCCTGACCACAATACACAGGTCCAGCGGACTGGGGAGCATGGCAGCGGACTGGGGAGCATGGCAGCGGACTGGGGAGCATGGCAGTAAGGAAGTAACAAGGTTTAGATATCGCCGTCAAAGCAGCTTGTATAATGATCACCCGATATACATTGTATGAACGGTAACATAACAACATAAGTTACAAGAAAGACCTAGGAACTAGGCCCTAGATAGGTTTACATAAATATTTTTTTGTGTATATATATTATTTACAAACTGTCATTATTTTATATTGCACGCAAATCTGGAATGCTTGCTCAAAATTTCTATCTTAGTTTTATTAAAAAAGATTTCTTGACAAGCCATAAATGATTATTTTATTTAACATGATTGGATACACCTGGAGTGAGCGGTTAAAATAAACTATACGATACAACAACCCGTCCTTCAACGTTGTGGTTGCCAACTATTTAAACAACGATATATCCCCTTAGCGCTAGATGTTAACCCCTTCCCCTCCCGGTTGACGGCCTGATCAGTCAGGCTGTGGGTACTGGCCTCAGTGACAATCTAACATTAGCACAATAGCCGGCTGATGACTTGAGGAACCTATAAAGTTCCCTCTTGAAGACAGCTAGGAGTCTACTGGTAATTCACTATATGCATGAAAGATGTTGAGAAGTCTTGGTCCCTTTACACTTATTGAGGTATCTCTCATTGCACAAGTGTTTTATATTGTTGTTACTTTGTTCATTCTGCCGAACTTTCTGCTTTCGTAGGGAGTGATTAGTGTTCAGATTTAGTACCAATCCCTCCCGAATTTTTCAGGTGTAAATTATGAATTATCATTCTTGCTTACGCTGCAAGGTTCGAAAGACTTCACGCGTTTTCAACAATGCAGGTGCGTGACTGAGCAAAACACTGTACGCACGAGTAGATATGCAATCAATGATACACATGCAGATTTGAACGTTTCCTGCCACCACGTTCCCAGAGGAGCAGGTGCTGTTGTCTTTTGTCTTAGTATCTAAATATTGTGTTGCAGACAATAATGAATAAAAGACACGCTTTAAAGAAAAAACTTTTATTGAAACAATGTTTCGATCTGTTAAGATCCTTACAGGGCATGACTTTATAAAGAACCACACAAAACAAAACGGTGTTCCAATAAAAGCGTTTTCTGGTGTCTAGGAAACGTAATGTGTATGAAATGCTGGAGGCTGGATCCTCCGTAGAGGACTTAACCCTATACACTCTAAGGCGCTTTCAACAACTAGCGTATCACAAAAAAGTGTTTATCTTCACCGGATGCTTGTTTTAATTTGTACACTTATGGTTAAAATACGCTTTAATATTTTTACCACCTAACCCAAATTAACCTAACTTTAAATAAAGAAAACAGTATTTGTTGAGATACACGAAGCTTAAATAAAGCGACGTTATGAACATCGTAAGAAAATGAAAATAGTAAAGCAGTGATAATGTTGAGATATGATCGGGGCTGGACGCTAGAAATCTGTTAAACTGGTCGATAAGAGATGAGAGGGGCAGGGCCGGGAGTTATGAACCAACCCTTGCAAACACAACTATACACAAATAACCCACACACAGGAGAACGAAACTTGTGACGACGTTTCAATCCGTCTAGGGTCATTAACTAGGTGAGTACAACTAGGAAAGTACAACTAAAGGAACAAACCAAAGTGTTGGAAGGGGAAGACAACATTTTTCCCCACACCCACAATAACTCGATGACTACCAAGAGCCAAGGAGGGTAGTGACATCACTCAAGACCAAGTCATCACGCATCTTGTTCCAGCCATCTTACGAATGGTGCACAGAACGCTCGAAACGTGCAGATGGTCAAAAAGCGCATTACGACAGTCAAAAGGTGTAAAAGACGAAGAAAGTGTACAAGACAGTTAAAACGTATACAAGGCGGCTTCAAAAATATACAGAGCGCTCGAAAGGTGTACAAAATCATATTAAAACGAGAAATGCTTTGCCTGGAAAAGTCCTACAGATCCTCTTGCACTCTTATTTTTCATCCATGTTTAATTTACATTTTCATGCTAGCAAAAATCAACTGACCAATGTGCACAAGAGATAACAAGAGGAACATCAACACACTAAAAAAAAAACTGTTTATCGCAGCCACAGTGAAAGTACGTACCACAAAATATTTACTGACAAACAGGTCAACAATTCGCAAAATATTTACTGACAAATAAGTCAACAATTCGTGCACAATAACAAAACGGTAAAATATTATTCTGCATAAAGCCCACACGTACAGAGAATCACTTTTTTCGCAAATCATTGCTTAAGTCTTCGCTACATATGGTTCGATGGAATTAGAGAATAATAGAGGGCGGTATCCCAGTCTCGTGTTGCAAAATATCTTGATACAATACAAAGTATGAAATAATATAAAAAAATAAACGCCTCCTTTCCTCTCACTCTCTTTCCTTTCATTTCCTTTATCTTCCAATTTACACACACTTACACACACACTTGCACACACACACACGGGGGAGAGAGAGATGACGAGGCCCACGATCCCAGAACAAAGTAATCAAACGCTAATTAAAGTAGCTTAGGAAGTGGGGGGATCAGAAACTATGACTCGACCCCTGCCAATACAATTCGTAGAGTGCATACACAAGGAACTCTTAGTGCAATTCTTTCCGTTTCCATCGCTTCCTGGCCAAGACTACCTCTACACAGTACTCAGAAAATGCCATAGAAATATTATACCTGTACAAGTATAACAAATACACAAAGTTACAATATACCTTCCCTTCCTGGCCCTTCAAGATGTGTCCATACTTAATTGCATGAATCCACGATAGACAAAAATAAACAAACCCAGCAATCCATCAAGTATATTTTAATATACTTTGTTATTTTATTACTATCAGCGATAAAAACAACTTGAAAAAATGCTGAAGACTTGTACAAATAATCGGTTCTGTGGAAATCCATCACTTGCACAAATTTATTACCCTCTCAAAGGAATCGAATGACACTCAGGTTTGGCGAGTAAACACACCTCGGAGTACAATTTTCCGCTAAAAGCTCTCGGCAAGCCTGGCAAGATCATTAAACTACCAAAGAATACACTCCATCCAGGGATTCCTTTACACATCATCGTTGAAATCTCTCCGTCTATTTTTTTTATCGTACCTTGCAAATTTTTTGTAACGAACTTTTTCAATAAATCTGTCATCTATTTTTACCTTAAAAAACAACATTCTTTATCTTTTTCTTAATGAAGATCATAGGAGCATAAAACATAAAGAACGCCCTTTGCCCATGCTCGACAGGTTTTACTCACACCCTAATCATACCCAATCACGTATTTGCCCAGCCCAATCTTAAGTGCCAGATCAAGCACAGGCTGTGATAGCTGTGTGGGTCGCTTACAACAATAGCATGCTTGAACGGGAACTCAACAAGGAAGCCTGGCCAAAAGCCGGGATGCGAGGATACAATTGCCCTAGAGACCGGTCGAAGGTATGTCACAGGATGCAAAGTATTTTGGAAGTTGTTGGTGATACTTAGCTGTTTGTTCCACTTATCTACAACTCCACTGCTACGCCAATGATTTCCCAGATCTATATTTCCTATATTACTAACTTAAGCTAGCAGGAGCCAGGCTACAACACAACACGAGGGGGCACACACACACACACACGGGGGAGGGGCACACACGGGGGGCGCACACACAGGGGGCACACACACGGGGGCGCGCGCACACACACGGGGGCACACACACATACGGGGGGGCAGGCACATGCACACACACTCATTGGAGCGGGTAGTGACCGAGTAGCGGCCAGTGAAGAGGCGGGGCCAGGAACTGTGACTCGACCCCTGCAACCACAACTAGGTGAGTACAACTAGGTGAGGTGAGTACACACACGCTCGCTCGCGCGCGCGCACACATTAGAATGTAACACCCAACATGGAGGCAAAACACTTCCCTTTGCCTGTCCAGCGTCAATAAGAAGACATGAAAACAAAAAGTTTGAACCGAATGAGAGAGAGAGAGAGAGAGAGAGAGAGAGAGAGAGAGAGAGAGCGAGAGAGCGAGAGAGAGCGAGAGAGAGCGAAGAGAGAGCGAGAGAGAGCGAGAGGAGAGCGAGAGAGAGAGAGAGAGCGAGAGAGAGCGAGAGAGCGAGAGAGAGAGCGGAGAGAGAGAGGAGAGAGAGAGAGCGAGAAGAGAAGAGAGAGAGAGAGAGAGAGAGAGGAGAGAGAGAGAGAGAGAGAAAGAGAGCGAGCGAGAGAGCGAGCGAGCGAGCGAGAGAGAGCGAGCGAGAGTGAGCGTTCGCCCAATTAACATCTTAATCCCCTTTCCAGACAGTCGACCCAGCGAGATCAACAAGGTGATCACGTTCTATTTGCTCTCTCTCTCTAACAAACTACATCCTTGTTTAACCCTAATCACCCTGAGCAGAAGACATTGTTCAAACACAAGTATACCGGTGCAAAAGCAACAACTTTTGAACCCCAAAAACTTCAAGGAATGCTCTTGAAGTTTTTCAGGCGAATATTGTCCTTTTGTTGTTATTGACATTAGTTGAACCACGATACACCAGTAATAATTAACTTAGATTAATGAAATATTGGAAACGAAATATTACAGAATTAAGAACTATTGGAAAAACTGAGGGAAGTATAGGTAAGTGTATATCAATGTAGGCAGAAGTTTGTAAGATAAACTGGTCATCTTACATGTTTATGAGACAAACTACCAGAAATTCCGCTGGAGTGCAAAACGTTTAAAAGACTATCTTAAAAATATATGACGAGAAGGGTGGTTGCTGTCTACCAACCAAGCAGTATACCTGCCTGGGGAGATAGGGGGAGAGGGGAGAGAGGGAGGAGAGGGGAGAGAGGGAGGAGAGGGGAGAGGGAGAGGGGAAAGAGGGAGGAGAGAGAGAAAAGAGGGAGGAGAGAGAGAGAGAAAAGAGGAGAGAGAGAAAGAGAGAGAGAGGAGAGAGAGAGAGAGAGAGAGAGAGAGAGAGAGAGAGAGAGAGAGAGAGAGAGAGAGAGAGAGAGAGAGAGAGAGAGAGAGAGAGAGAGAGATGGGGGAGGAGAGGGAGAGAGAGACCGAGACTTACGTGTATTTGTTTCAATCAATAAGTAATTCACTACAATGCTATTTCTGTTAAAAACAATGTCACATTCTTGAGAAGAGAAATACATAGGGAAGCAGTGTGTGACAACCGCTCAATATGGTCACATTAAAGTTGCCCCTCAGGAAGATACTGCTGCCGTCCTTCCATACCAGAGTGGTATGAAAACCTGTTAAATGCACTGTGGCAGGATTGTTGGTCTCTTGACTATCTCAGGAACACATAAGACGCCAGGTAAATCTTAAACTTCTACCGATATTTAACACTTATTTTTACTTTACTGCGGTTCTTAATGGCTCTTGTTCATTAATATTTTTTCAAATTTAGGAGGCTTGGCCAGGAACCGAACCGAGGGGGACGGGGGGGGGGAGAGAGAATTTTAGTAGTACTGGATAATCAGACACCTGTCTGCTTACCTGGTGCTGCTGGAATGGTGAAGAACACGGTACTTCATTGTTAACATGGAAACCAGCTCTTTATTTACCTCCAACTGGACCCACCACTGTAATCATATTTCCAACTACCAGGACAAATGAACATACGAAGACAAATGACTGACGTTCTCACCACTGCTTTCTAAAACTTGTGTTGTCTTACAAATACGCTAAATACCGGTAATTATCATTAGCTTCTATACTTTCTTATACAATCCTATTTTCAAACTGCATATATTACAAGACAAAGCGGGATATGACCTCAAAATAATATACTGGTTGAAGACACGATGCTTGGACAACTTGAAGCTCTACACACAGCAAAACGTTGTTCCAATGCAAACTTATTCTGCTTCGTATGAACTTACCATTGTCGATAGTAAACCATTTGGATCTAAATAATATACCTGAAAAATCTCTCTAGTCTAACTCTATAGTGAACTATAGGTTTATTCTGCATTGTATATTAAAGTGGGAAACGCTAGACCCTGGATAATGGAAGGTTATCAAATTGATTCAAGGAATGAGGATAGCTGCAATTCCTTGGATCAAGAGCCCTCATCAGAATCAAGGAATCCCCCCTCCCCCTCTGAATGGTACTTCAAGTCAGCTTTCGAAGGCCTCAACAACAAAAAAGAGCACTTTGCATAACTTTGGCCACACTTCACCAGACGCAAAAACGCCGTGGTAGCCTTGGGTAGCAGCCAAGTGATTCCAAGATGGTCATAATGACTCGAGTTGACATAACCTAAATAGTTATCTGGCCTAGTGAGGAGACACGGGCGAGAACTGGTTGAAGTTGTCCTCCTCAATATTAATGTGGACACTTACGAGCGCATGTATCAATACAACTTGTACTCATAACTACAACCTGCTGTACTCATCTTTACAATTAATCAATACAGCCTGCACTCAACTTTTCAAGTTACTATACAACGGTATACCCTAGCGTTCACTCAATACATTCACTATTAGTGTTGGACAAGATATTTACACCGAGGTAGGTGTAGGTAGGTAGGTAGGTAGGTAGGTAGGTAGGTAGGCAGGCAGGCAGGCAGACAGGCAGGCAGGCAGGCAGGCAGGCAGGCGTGCGTGCGAGAGAGGCTCTAAACTAATTATAGTCAGTAGGAAGTGCTAAACTCGTAGGAGGATGGAATTAGGTATGATCCGAGGAAGGAAAGGGCACCTCCAATTCCTTGCCCTTCACCAGCAACAAGGCTTCACACCCTCACCCAAGTTTGATACCCATTTTAGGGATTAAAGATTTTTAGACTGGTAGCATCAAGTTCACCAAAGACAGGTATATATGACCACTAGTGGTCGAAGCGCCTAGATATTAAAATCAGGAGAAAGCGCCAAATCCGTAAGAGTCACACACAACCTATGGAATGGGATGCAATCAGGTTTCATTCAAGGAAGGAGAGTATAGGCTCAATTCCCTAGATCAACAGCAAACCGCCATCAAGGCGGTGAGGGAGAAAGTGCCTTGCAGTGAAGAAATGTATATACTTGTCAAACGTTACCCTCTTGTTTACTCAGGCTAAAATAATCTACCATTTAATTTTGTAGGTGGTTTAGATCGTTCAGAAACTGACGCATTGTAATGCTTGCAAAATTGTGTGTAACTGAAGGACGGGTTGCTCGCTAATAACTAGTTCGCCACTCGAGACAATGTTCACTGTCTTAGTTTGTAAACCACAAACCAATAATTGCAAACACTCACATTTTAACATTAAAAACTTTTCCGCGATACTTACATCCTGTCTCCATGTTTTGTAACCAAACATCAACTCTTAAATTTCGTTTGTAACAAGTTTAAAAACTAGACTTGTTTCAGTAGCAGTGCGATCTGAGGAAGATACCCCATAAACCTCCGCCGCCTCTACCTCAGTCCACGCATGAAGGCGCTGTACAAATTTTTAATCAGGCAATTATAAAACTATTAGGTGGTGCATCTCAACCCTCCCAAGAGGTACACCACCTACAGATAAAACACCTGCAAGAGAGGCACCTAAGAATTTTAGATTTACACACTCAAGAGGCCTTAATTACAATAAAAGTGTCATACAGGGAACTGGATCAACTCTAATTACCTGCCATATCTTAGGTGATGCAGGGTAAATACGTATTTAGCAATTTCCTCGTGAAAAGAATAAGACCCAGGAACTACAGCTTAACTCAAACACTATAATAACACGAACCGGTTGTGTTCTTACGATTCTGGAGACTATCGAAACTTGTTGGGAAATTTCCACCAGAGTTTTGCCATTGTCTAGTGTCTGCCCAGGTGATTATTTCTTGTTGCTTGTTTCTAGTTTATATTTAATGAAATTTTAAATATATTGATATTAATGAAATTTTAAATATATTTATATTAATGAAATTCATACAAATTATCTTGCTATGCCACGACACACATTAGCCAAAAGTATTGTTAAAAAAAATGAAAATGAGCGAATTAAGCTTATTTTAAATTTTAATGTAGATTTTCGATACCCAGTAAAAATTAATACATAAACACTACAGAGAATTGCTTAATTAATTATATGGTGTAGGTATCATACTTTATAAAGGTCTGTTTATTTTTTTAGCTTAACCAAATTTCTTAATGCTCCAGAAGGATATGTATTATACTCTAAATATTACATAGATTTTTCAAACTGGACCCCACAAAGCCCACTAAAAAAAAATTATTCTTCCTCCAAGACACACTAACAATGAAACCTTGAAGTTGATAACAATCATTCACTCAAATAATAGCCCTACAACATTTTTTTTATTAAAAACAGAAAACTAAAACCTACACAGTTCAAAACCAATCACAGCCTTCCATTAATCTGTGACTATTCCAGCATGTCGGCATTGTCACGCCTGTACTTGTAGTCAGCTTGTTGTTGCCTATATAACCTTCACAACATCATGCAACAACTTATCCAGTTTCCTTTTGAAGACTCCCACCTCTGTTCCAGTCATTTTTATTGTACCTGCTGATGGAAGGTCGAAGAGTTCCTGGACCTCTCATGTTCTCAGTTTTCTAAATGTGCTTACTGTGTTTGTCATGAGGTGATGACAGATTAAGGAGCAGAACTTCAGATGTGTTCAGTTTATTACTACTCTCTCTCGTCCCGGTACCTGGAAGGACATTCAGTGTGCTTAGAGGCGATCCCGTTAGTTTTAACCGCTTTATTAATGCTATGAGTTTTGTATTTTTTTTCTCTCTCAGACAGCCACTCACCTTGAAAGATCGAGCAAAATGCAGTGTCCTAAATGTTAGCGCACGAGTGTTTTGAGGATCGTTACTTGCCTTGCATTGGCAACCTTTGTATTGTGTTATCTAAACGACAGGCCAACGCTCATTGTCAGTCCCAAAATCTTTTACCTCTTCCTCTATGAATAGATACGATAGTTTTTTGTATCATGTACTCGTTGGGAGGTCTTACTTCTTTCCGGATAGGAGGAATCAGAATTTGGCACCGATGAACAAGTGGGCCCGTGGCCGCTAGCAAAAACAATATGGTTGACAAGGCGGTCAATAACGAAGCCTGCCCTAAGGCAGGAGGGTAACCGAACCCTCGAAATAAGTCACAGATATGTTTTTTCCCTGTGCAGTATGGTGGGTCAGTAGTAAAGTGAACTTAGTATTCACCGGACGCTGTTTGCCTCTCAAGCAACGTGTGGGTTGAGTATACTGTATATCCTCTTCAGGGATGGGGGGGGGGGTTACCTGATGCCAGTGAACTTTAGTACAATCTCAAATTACTTTAACGTGAGGCAAGTTAAGCTGCGCGTCGCGTGTGTATGAATGATTTATATCACTTTTATAGCATAAGTTTGTGTGAGCTGCTTTGCATTCTATCCAAGATGCTTTTAACTTTTAGTTTAAAGGGAAGGAGATAGGTAGCCGGGTTAGTTGAAGGGATGAGAGATGAATACTGATGAGGTGACTATATTCATCGACAGCCATCTGGCCAGCAACATCCAGGCCCGTTCCTACGGTTGATCAATGAAGCAATGGTGAATAACTCAACACCGTGGCCGAACAATTCACAACCCACAATTTGAAGAAGAAACGTTAGACAGCGTGTCGATCTGCGTTGATAATGGTTCAAGAGACCGAAACGTTATCTACGGTTTCCTTTCTAGATTATGGGTTGAAACAGTGGTGACACCTTGATGAAACACTGTAGGGCATGTGCACTCCTGTCACACCCGGAATCCACGGGAATACGCAAGTGATTTAATGTTATTAGTGAGTGTGCCGAGTCTGGTATGATGGACACGTGGGACAACGTGCATCCATAACTACAACTGTAGAAAAAGCCACTTGTGTACAGTTTAAGACATTTATTTAAGGAAACGTTTCGCCACCAGTGTTTTTTATCAGTCCTAATTAAGGCTGATGAAACCACTTGTGGTTAAAACGTTTCCTTAAATATATGCCCTGAACTGTACACAAGTGTTATTTTTCACAGTTTATCGGTATCACCATAGCATTTACAACCATAATTAAGTAGTTTTTACGTTGTAGCAGCTTGCTAGCTACATGTACTAAGTTGCTGATTGTTTATATATATATATATATATATATATATATATATATATATATATATATATATATATATATATATATATATATAAACACGCACAGTAATAACTCAGTAACAACAAAATTAATCAAACTGTTCTACTCGAAGTCTCTCTCGAAATCCATAGGTATGGAATAATTAGTGACAGATGATAGTGGACGATGTTAGAAGGGAGAGTAAACATGCAGAGAATCCTCAGACTTCGAGGTATACAGTGATGGTGTGTTCCTGCGTGGCTAATTCACTCATGTTGAATCAAGGTACCAGCAGTGTTGACTTCCGCGGTATCTCGGTACACACTTCATATTGACAATTGAAGATGTTGCCCACCTTGCTCTGCACATGATCAACTGGTCAAAAACCGGACCGCAATTAACGTATAGAGAATCAAGCCTTGAATAACTCATGCGGGTTTATTGTTTCATGAAATATATTACAGTACAACTTCCATACATAAGACCAGAGAAGCAGGGGTACCACGTTGCCGGGACGAAGGTAGTTTTTAATTTGCTAGAGTTTTGCAAGCATATTGGTGTCCCTAACTTTCTGGTGTTTAAATTACCGAACTGAAGAACTGGTAACACTAACAATGCATATACGTCCACCGAGACAAACATTCACATCTTATGACACAAAGGTGCTAGACTCATCAATAATACAGAACCATACCTTACCCGAGTTTTTTTTTTTAGTCTTTCTACTCCCGGAGCCCGGCCATAGGCCAGGCTCGTCTGATGCTAGCCTGGTCAATCAGGCTGTTGCTGCTGGAGGCCCGCTGACCACATAGCCATCACCATATGATGATTATTACAAACTGCTCAAAAATACATCATTAAAAACAAAGGCGCTTTTAGCTAAGACAATTCTCTCGTCAGCTACCGACCCGTAACCAGTTCAAAGTCCATTGGATAAAGTGTTATGGGCAGGGTGAAGCTTGGCCTCTTCATAATTAAAATTGAAGGTGTCGGGATAAATGGGAAGAGACTTGTGTATCATGTTCATAGGGAAGAACTAAACATGTAGGGATCAAAAAGCGCTGGGGACAGGCAGGTAATTAGGTTTAATGCGGATGATATATCCAATACCTTGGATCAGGTGCCCTTCATCGGCATTCAGCCTGACGACGACGAGAGCGCCTAGTCAGTGGAAAGGTTGGCTAAGCTGCTTCGAGAAGCCTCCGAGATCAGTACTTTTCAAGTGAAAGCTCATATTTCGGAGAGCTTCAAGAATATATTACTGTGAGTATAACTGATTGTAAGTGTAGCTACTGTACCATTTACCCGTATTTTCCCATACTTTACATAGAATAACCCCATATATTTCTATATTTTCCGGAGATTATTAATTAGGTTTTCATAAACACACTCAAAAGTAAACAATAATCTTAAATAGTTACATTTATGGGGCAGTGCTAAACCCAGAAGTCATACTGGCATCCCTCGAAGGGAATATGTTCTATACAATTACAACACTAAGTACTCTAAGAGACCAAACTGGAATCAGGGAAAAGCTGTGTTGCCGGTGTTTAGTAAATGAACTTGCTCGATCAGTAGCAAATTGGCTAGTGCTGCTGTCTAGTGAGTAATCTTGTTAGGTCAGTAGCAAGTTGGGTAGTGCTGCTGACCAGTGACTTACTCTATCAGAAACATGTTGATAGTGCTGCTGGTAAGTTAATTGCTCGAACAGCAGACAACTCGATCGCTAGACAGCACCTAATACTGCTGTTTAGCGAGTAATCTTGCTTGCTCAACAGCGCTGGCTAGTGAGAGATCTTGCTTGGTCAGTAGCAAGCTGTGACCTTCCTGCCTTTATATGTACTTGTCGGGCTTCACGGCCAACTGGGGGAAAAAAAAAAAAACAAGGAAGAAAAGGCCTGTGCTCTACCCGACATGGGGCCTCTTACGTGTACGTCTCACTGAATGTTTGTGCGTGTTATTCAAAGTGTGAGTGCGTGTTAAAGAAGGTTTTCGCGTACGTGTTATTGAAAGCCCGTGTAAATGAAAGTGTATGGATTACTGAATGCGTAGCTACTTGTTATTGAAAAGTACGTTTAGGTGTTACAGAAAGTATGTGTAGAGCATGTGTCATTTAGTGTGTGTACGTGAACGCGTCGTAGAAAGTAGGGCTACGTGTCACTCAACATGTGTTCATATTCAAAATGTACGTGTTATTCGAAGTAAATGTACGTGTTGTTCAAAGTACATGACTGTATTATTCAAAGTACACGAACGCATTATTCAGAGTACATAAATGTATTATTCAGAGTGCGTGTTATTTAAAGTGCGTGTACGTGTTATTCAAAGTACGTGTTAAAATACATATGTACGTATCTTCGAAAGTATGTGCACGTATCATTAGAAGTACATGTACGTGCTATTAAAAGTAAGTTTAGGCGTTATTCAAAGCACGTGTGTGTTACAGAAAGTAGGCGATAGAGGAATAGTGTAGAGTGCATGACTGGCAGAATTTGTTTAGCTTTTACTAGGCATTTAGCACTATATATGAAAGAGGAGGGCGGCGCTACACTCCAGGAAAGGGATACACCAGTATACACAAATGGGGGGGAAGGCACTGGAAAAGGCCAAGAATAAGACAAAAGAAAAGTTACCTACGCAAATTTGTCGATAAAGTTTGGATACTTAAAGAGTCGAACGGAATGTTTTCCATTCTCGTTGCTTTTAATTTCAGGGGAAGCACCGAACCCTTATGAGTCGTATAAAGCCTTGCTAATTGGAAGTAATCAAGCTTGATGCAAGAATGGGGAGGGGGATCTCCAATTTTTGGGGGGATCGAAAATCCCTCATCACGGCACAACCCCCACCCTCCTCATGGTCTGTGATGTACAGTATAAAAGTGAAGAGATTGAGGGTGACGGCTGTTGCAAGGACATCATGCTTCAGGTAACTCGCTGCAGCTGGATTATTCTAGTTGTGTTATCTCTTTCTCTTGGTTGAATGGTCGTCTAGGACACGAGTGATTTTTAATAGGTCCAAATTGCGTACTGCCGACAGCTAAAAAGAAAAGGCACGACTTGATGAAGTCGACTTTATCAAGTGTCGACTTGATACAGCTCTTCATAGAGCGAAAAGGTATCCCAATATAAGCTTGTGCTACAGCGTGTTTTTTCTTCACCAGTGGGTTTTAATGTACTAGGAACGACAAGACTGATCCGCTAACTTCTCAAAGAACAGTAAGTTTCTTTCCCCAAATAACAACAATAGTTCCAGCTCCTTAGAGTAGCCAATATCAGCTTAGTCAGTGCCATGTATGTTGATAGAACAGCCACACAGATCAAAGTGATGGACTTCACATAAGAATTTAGCTTAGTAATGATGCCCATTTTTAATTTTTGTCTTCAAATCGTATTTCTAAGAGTGCAGACATAGACCAGGATAAAATAAGTGCCGCGTTTTTAATGCTGTATTTCTTCATGCGATTCATGTATTTCTAATGGGATACGCAGTGTCACACGGTGATTATAATCTTCTTAGCTTATACGATATATCCTTGTGTTAGCTTATATAGATAGCATTATGCCAGACTAAAAATTAAAATACACTAAGTGTATTTTAATTGAATGAAAGAAAACTCGGTCTAGTCTACCCATTACTCATCCAACTGGGTGTTGAATGTACGCCTTTGATAAATACTTGTACTATCGATGAAGACTTTCCTTTTTACAATCCAAAATTGAAGATTCAAAATTCTTTATTGGAATAAAAATAAAAATTGGTCTATTTGTCATCGTTTTCGTGAGTTTTTATAATCCCTCAGTTCAGCCAGTAGTTAAGACTAACCAACTGACCGTCTGATCAACCAGCCTATTGTTACCTATGGATGCGAGAGTGTAGTTCTCGAAATCAATCACAATTACATATGACTAGTAGCGCGCAGACCCAGTCATCACAGCCCGGTTATCAGGCAAATAAAATGTTACTGAGAGAAGATATATTAACTTCTTCCAACATTCCGAGTCTGAATACAACCATCTGGTCAACATGACCAGGTGGTTGTATTACCCATGACAGCTCCATACTCATCATGGAACTAACACTTTACCGCAGTGACATGCCAACAATATTAAGGAAGCATTAGCTGCACCACCTGGAGCGGAGCCAATAATATTTACGCCTCACCACCTGATGTACAACCTGATGCATGTACATTACCATAAATGTTCAACCTCACCTGGTTCTCTCGTACTCTTTCCTGCAACCTTCTTAAAACAGATTGAAAAGGAAAAATGTTGACCTTGCACAATCAGAACATTATCAGAGAAATTTATCTTCATTTATTAGTAAAAGTGGTCAACCAATATATACCAGTACGTGATTCGTATAATGCAGAAACCCTACTGGCTTGTTTAGAACACGTAGCCTAGTAATCAGATTTACCCTACTGTAGGATGGCAAATGCTTGTATTCCTGTCTATTTCCTTCAAGCTTACCCTACTGATGAGGCCTCCGGGTGTGGCTGGGAAGTCGTCCTGTATTATATATATTAAATCCTGATGAAGCACTAAGCTGTAAATTGTACTTTGTGTTCATTACAAGAATATGCAGGCATGAAAAGCTTGTGAATGGTCACAACATAAGCCAAATGCTTCGATAATAATCAAAGAATTGATGGAAAAAAAGAAGAGAAGAGAAAAAAAGAAGCAACAAGTGAGAAGAAATGAAGATAAAATAAAAATAAATGTGAAAAAAGAGTAAAGCAAGAGGTGGAAGAGGCGAGAGGGTAAAAACCCAGAGGGGAAAAGCCAGAGGGAAAAAGCCAGAGGGGAAAGAAGCCAGAGGAGGAAGAAACCAAAGGAAGAGGAGGAAGAAACCAAAGGAAGAGGAGGAAGAAACCAAAGGAAGAGGAGGAAGAAACCAAAGGAAGAGAAGGAAGAAGCCTCAACTGTAGGAAAATTTCTGGTCAATTATAGCTGATATTATAAAAAGCCATCTTGATAAGCATAATTTGATCAATGATACTCAGCATGGATTCACGAAAGGTCGTTCTACCTAATTTACTAACCTCCTTCAGTAAAGTTTTTAAGGCAGTTATCATGATAAAGATTACGATATTATTTGGATTTTAGTAAAGTTTTTGATAGAGTACCACATAAAAAGACTGTTAAAGAAAGTGGAAGCTCAAGGTATTGAGGGAAGAGTCCTGCTATGGATCGAGGCATGGCTCTAATAACAGGAAGCAGAGTCTACATAAATGGGGTGAAATCTGAATGGGGATTAGTCACAAGTGGTGTTCCACAAGGATCAGTTTTAGGCCCACTGTTGTTCATAGTATACATTAATGACCTTGACGAGGGAATAACAAGTGATATGAGCAAATTCGTTGACGAAACAAATATGTAGGATTATTGATTCTGAGGAAGATGCCACCGTACTTCTGGAGGATTTGGACAGGTTCATGTCATAGTCGGAAAAGTGGCAGATGCAGTTCAGTGTGGACAAATGCAAAGTTCTGAAGCTCGGGAATGTAAATAACCCCAGCACTCAAACTAAATACATGAAGGCCCCCGCCTGTACAGCAGGTTAGGTTCCGGGCTACTGATGTCAAGTGAAACAGCCTTTTTTTCACTTACAAATGCACATTAAAGCCTGATAGCATGTTTACACTATTATATATAAAGTGAACAATAGAGCTAGGCCTAAGAAACGCATATACAGTACACACATTACTTAAAATATTTTTCTCCTTGCCTTTAAAACCAGGGATGTCAAGCCCATGTTGACACTTTTCAGGTCGCTTGTTCTATCTAGGCTGGAATATTGCTGCACACTAACTGCACCTTTCAAGGCAGGTGAAATTGCTGACCTAGAAAATGTACAGAGAACCTTCACGGCACGCATAACTGCAATAAACCACCTCAATTACTGGGAACGCTTGAAGTTCCTAAACCTGTACTCCCTGGAACGCAGGAGGGAGAGATACATTATTATATACACTTGGAAAATCCTAGAGGGATTAGTACCAAACTTGCACACGAGTGTCACTCCCTACGAAAGCAAAAGACTCGGTGATGTAACATCCCCCCAATGAAAAGCAGGGGTGCCACTAGCATGTTGAGAGACAACACAATAAGTGTCAGGGGCCCAATACTGTTCAACTGCCTCCCAGCATACATAAGGGGGATTACCAATAGACTCCTGGCTGTCTTCAAGCAGGCACTGGACAGGCACCTAAAGTCGGTGCCTGACCAGCCAGGCTGTGGTTCGTACGTTGGACTGCGTGCGGCCAGCAGTAACAGCCTGGTTGATCAGGCTCTGATCCAACATGAGGCCTGGTAACAGACCGGGCCGCAGGGGCGTTGACCCCTGGAACTCTCTCCAGGTAAACTCCAGGTTATAGTGAGTGGTCTACCTACCTGGAGGGTAGGTGAATATATTTATTGTAGAAAGTCTGAGTAAATTAAGACTGGATATACCTGAAAACCGCTGCATCTGCGAAACGCCGTAAAGCGAAATGCTGTAAAGTTTGACCCACCTGTAATACGGAACATGGAAAAACAGAATGCGGAAAGGACTTGGGAGTTATGGTAAACAGGAACCCGAAGCCAAGACAGCAATGCCTATGCGTACGTAATAAGGCAAACAGATTACTGGGATTTATATCAAGAAGAATAAGCAACAGGAGTCCAGAGATTCTACACATTAGTAACATTAGATTACGCAGTTCAGTTCTGGTCTCCATATTACAGAACATAAGAATGGAGGAACATTGCAGAAGGCTTATTGGCCCATATTAGGTAGGTCCTTCTCAAACCCAAACTCGCTAAACAAAAATATTTTTGTTTAGTTGCCCAACCCGTTTTCAATGCTACCCAAGGAACAAGCTTTGTTGATGAAATTAGGACATGTGCAACATCTGGGTAGCTTTATTGTAGACGTTTCGCCATCCAGTGGCTTTATCAATACAAATTCTAGGACATTATTTGAAGACAGAAGAAATATATACAAAAGATGAGGTAATCAGTCCCTCGGCCTTGGAGTTGGTGTGAACAGCACCAAAGTCGTTGAGTTACTGGAGCAGAGGCAAGGAGGCTGGCGCTTATATACTAACATACTAACGTCAGGTGGAAAGGGACGGGTAGCAGACGAGGGCATAGTCACTGGTAGGCGGGATTCCCCAGTGGAAGTAGGTTATACTCAGAGATGGGTTAGTTGTAGTAGTAGTTGTTCTCGTTGCCGTGTGTTGCACACGTGTGTTAATTTCATCTTGTCGGTATTGTATACCATTCTTGTACAATATGTCAGACACTGCAACATCATGGAATCTTGATTCTGAGGACCTGTACATAACCTTCTTCACGGCAACGACAACTACTACTACAACTAACCCATCTCTGAGTATAACCTACTTCCACTAGGGAATCCCGCCTACCAGTGACTATGCCCTCGTCTGCTCCACGTCCCTTTCCACCTGACGTTAGTATATAAGCGCCAGCCTCCTTGCCTCTGCTCCAGAAACTCAACGACTTTGGTGCTGTTAACACCAACTCCAAGACTGAGGGACTGATTACCTCATCTTTTGTATATATTTCTTCTGTCTTCAAATAATGTCCTAGAATTTGTATTGATAAAGCCACTGGCTTGTGCCTTAATTTAATCTTGTCGGTATTGTATTCCATTCTTGTACGAACAAGCTTTGACAACCTCACCAACTCCTGAGCAAGCCCCACTCAGTCCAACAACTCTCACTCATGTACTCATCCAATCCAAATTTCAAGCTGCCCAAGGTTTTAGCTTCAGCGACTATTTGGAAGACTGTTCCACTCATCTACTACCCTATTTACAAGCCAATACTTTTCTATATCCTTTCTAAATCTAAACTATCCATTTTGAATCCATTATTTCGAGTTCTTTCTTGGAAAGATCATCAGGACCTTATGTCTCCCCTCATTCTTCGTCTTACAAGAGACTGTAGTTTAAAGAATTTCAGTCTTTCTTCGTATGGAAGATTTCTTATGCAATGGGTTAACTTTGTCATTCTTCGGAATGTTTTCTAACGAATTTATATCCATTCTGCAATATGGAGACCAGAACTGAAATGCATAATCTAAGTGAGGTCTTACGAATGATGTGTGGAGCTGTAGTATAACCTCTGGAGTCCTGCTGCTAATACTTCTTGATATGAATCCCAATAATCTGTTTGCCTTATTACGTACGTTTAGGAATTACTATCTTGGCTTCAGGTTCTTGCTTATCTTAACTTCCAAGTCCTTTTCGCATTCTGTCTGGCCAAGCTGTATATTATTTAGTTTGTAAGTGCTAGGATTATTTACATTCCCGAGCTTCAGGACTTTGCATTTGTCCACACTGAACTGCATCTGCCACTTGTCAGAACATGACATGAGCCTGTCTAAATCCTCGTGAGGTACGGTGGCATTTTCCTCTGAATCAATAATCCTGCCTATTTTTGTATCGTCAGCGAATATGCTCATATCACTTGTTATTCCCTCGTCAAGGTCATTAATGCATATTATGAACAACAATGAGCCTAAAACTGATCCTTGTGGAACGTCACTTGTGACTGATTCCCACTCAGATTTTACCCCATTTATGCAGACACACTGCTTCCTATTGGTAAGCCATGCCTCGATCCATGACGACACTTTTTCCCTAATACCATGCACTGCCACTTTCTTAGACTTTTGTATGGTACCCTTTCAAAAGCTTTACTAAAATCTAAGTAAATAATATCGTATTCTTTATCATGATTAACTGCCTCAAATGCTTTACTACAGAAAGTCAGTAAATTTGTTAGGCAGGAACGAACCCTCCCCCCTTGAATCCATGTTGAGTATCATTAATGACTATTAAGACATGTGCAACAATTAGGTATCTACTTTCTAGACACCTAACTGTTGCACATGTCTAAATCAACTTGTCGGTATTTTATACCATTTTCAACATAACTATTAATAAAAAAAATTCTTATCAAGATGGCTTCTAATAGTATCAGCTATAATTGACTAATAATTTGCCTTCAATTGAGGTCAGGATTATTGAGCGGAAAATTGACGGTAACGACTTATCCCTTCTTTAAAAATAAGAATTACACTTTCTATCTTTCATATATCAGACACTACTTCTATCTGAAGAATGGATATAAATTAGTTAGAAAACATCTTAATAAAAATGAAAGATTAATCCACTGCACATCTTCCATACGAAGAACGACTAAAATCTCTTAAACTACATTCTCTTGTAAGACGAAGAATGAGGGGAGACATGAATATTGCTGTACACTAACGGCCCCCTTCAAAGCAGGCGAAATTGCAGATCTGGAGAATGTACAGAGACTTTCACGGCACACATAAGTACGATAAAGCACCTAAATTACTGGGAACGGTTGAAGTCCTTTGATTTGTATTCCCTGGAACGCAGGCGAGAATGATACATGATAATATACACTTGGAAAATCCTAGAGGAACTAGTCCCAAATTTGCACACGAAAATCACTCCCTACGAAAGCAAACGATTGGGCAGGAGATGAAACTTTTCCCCATGAAAAGCAGGGGCGCCACAAATACGCTAAGAGACAACACAATAAGTGTCAGGGGCCCAAGACTGTTCAACTGCCTCCCAGCATACATAAGGGGGATTACCAACAGACCCCTGGCTATCTTCAAGAAGGCCCTGGACAAGCGCCTAAAGTCAGTACCTTATCAGCCGGGCTGTGGTTCGTACGTCGGTTTTCGTGCGGCCAGCAACAATAGCCTGGTTGATCAAGCCCTAATCCACCGAGAGGCCTGGTCACAGACCGGGCCGCGGGGGCGTTGATCCTAGAAACCCTCTCCAGGTATACTCCAAGTGGAAGATGGGAAAAAACAAAGGAGATATAAACAAGGTCCTGAGAATATCCCTCTAAGAAAGATCTTGATATAATGGATTCAAACTGTTTAAGTTTAGATTTAGAAAGGATATAAGAAAGTATTGGTTTGTAAATATAGTCGATGAGTGGAACAGTCTGCCTAGTAGGGTTATTGGGTAGCTTCAAATTTAGATTGGATAAATACACGCGAGAGAAGGGGGACTTGCATGACTTAATAGGGTCATCAAAGCTCATTCCATAGGTAGCACTAAAATGGGCTAGAAGAGGAAGCCGGAAGAGGAGGAAGAAGAGGAAGACGGAAGAGGAGGAAGAAGAGGAAGCCGGAAGAGGAGGAAGAAGAGGAAGCCGGAAGAGGAGGAAGAAGAGGAAGCCGGAATAGGAGGAAGAAGAGGAAGCCGGAAGAGGAGGAAGAAGAGGAAGCCGGAAGAGGAGGAAAAAGAGGAAGCCGGAAGAGGAGGAAAAAGAGGAAGCCAGAAGAGGAAGAAGAGGAAGCCAGAAGAGGAGGAAGAGGAAGCCAGAAGAGGAGGAAGAGGAAGCCAGAAGAGGAGGAAGAGGAAGCCAGAAGAGGAGGAGGAAGAAGCCAGAAGAGGAGGAGGAAGAAGCCAGAAGAGGAGGAAGAAGAAGCCAGAAGAGGAGGAAGAGGAAGCCAGAAGAGAAGGAGGAAGAAGCCAGAAGAGGAGGAAGAAGCCAGAAGAGGAGGAGGAAGAAGCCAGAAGAGGAGGAAGCCAGAAGAGGAGGAGGAAGAAGCCAGAAGAGGAGGAAGAAGCCAGAAGAGGAGGAAGAAGCCAGAAGAGGAGGACGAAGAAGCCAGAAGAGGAGGAAGAAGCCAGAAGAGGAGGAAGAAGCCATAAGAGGAGGAAGAAGAAGACCAGAAAGAGGAGGAAGAAGCAAATCAGAAGAGGAGGAAGAAGCCAAAAGAGGAGGAGGAAGAAGCCAGAAGAGGAGGAAGAAGCCAGAAGAGGAGGAAGAAGCCAGAAGAGGAGGAGGAAGAAGCCAGAAGAGGAGGAGGAAGAAGCCAGAAGAGGAGGAGGAAGAAGCCAGAAGAGGAGGAAGAAGCCAGAAGAGGAGGAGGAAGAAGCCAGAAGAGGAGGAGGAAGAAGCCATAAGAGGAGGAAGAAGAAGCCATAAGAGGAGGAAGAAGAAGCCAGAAGAGGAGGAGGAAGAAACCAGAAGAGGAGGAGGAAGAAACCATAAGAGGAGGAGGAAGAAGCCATAAGAGGAGGAAAGAAGCCATAAGAGGAGGAAGAAGCCATAAGAGGAGGAAGAAGCCAGAAGAGGAGGAAGAAGCCATAAGAGGAGGAAGAAGAAGAAGCCAGAAGAGGAGGAAGAAGAAGAAGCCAGAAGAGGAGGAAGAAGAGGAAGCCAGAAGAGGAGGAAGAAGCCAGAAGAGGAGGAAGAGGAAGCCAGAAGAGGAGGAAGAAGAAGCCAGAAGAGGAAGAAGAAGCCAGAAGAGGAGGAAGAAGCCAGAAGAGGAGGAAGAAGCCAGAAGAGGAGGAAGAAGCTAGAAGAGAAGCCAGAAGAGGAGGAGGAGGGGGGGGGAGGAAACCAAGAGAGAAGGAGGAGGAGGAAGCCAGAAGAGGAGGAGGAAGCCAGAAGGGAAGGAGGAGGAGGAAGCCAGAAGGGAAGGAGGAGGAGGAAGCCAGAAGAGGAGGAGGAAGCCAGAAGAGGAGGAGGAAGCCAGAGGAGGAGGAAGCCAGAAGGGGAGGAAAAATTACAATAATAATAAAAAGAAACGCTAAAGAGGAAGAAGCCAGTGGAGGAGGAGGAGGAGGAGGAGGAGGAGGAAGCCATTGAAGAGAAAAACGAGAAAAAAATGGAGATATTGGAGAAGAGAAAACAGAAATACGAGTATGGAGAAGTGAGAGAAGAAAGTGGAGAAGCGAGGGAAGAGAACGGTGAAGCGAGGGAAGAGAACGGTGAAGCGAGGGAAGAGAACGGTGAAGCGAGGGAAGAGAACGGTGAAGCGAGGGAACATGAGGAAAACTGCAGCAGACCTACTGGCCCATACTGGGTAAGTCCTTATCAAATCCAAACCCACTAGCAAAAGTATTTGCCCAACCCATTTTCAGTACTACACAAGCAATAAGTTTTGATAACCCTTTTAACTAATGTGTAAGTCCCACTTAAATCCAACCCTTCTCACTCGTAAGAACACAAGAAAGGAGGAACACTGCAGCACGGCATCTGGCCCACACCAGGAAGGTCCCCGTCAAACCCAAATCCAAACCTTCAAACAAAGTACCTGCCCAACCTACCTTCAACATCTGGTCCATTACCAAGGTGCTGAAGGAACCGAAGCACCTGGTCCATCACCAAGGTACTGAAGGAGCCGAAGCACCTGGTCCATCACCAGGGTACATTACATATGGGTTCGAATCCTCGGCTAGTCGCAGTTATATATATATATATATATATATATATATATATATATATATATATATATATATATATATATATATGATTTTCATATGATTTCATATGATTTTCGCTCACCACAAGGCAGGGCCAAAACGACATGGGTTCGAATCCTCGGCTAGTCGCAGTGTTGAAATATAATATATATATATATATATATATATATATATATATATATATATATATATATATATATATATATATATAACAACACTGCGAAAATCATATGACGCCTTAGCATACAGGGCCACACAATCCTACAAGAACCAAGCATCCAGCCAAGTTAGGTACGTTACTCTTGGTCCGAGGACATACGGTGGTGTGGGTGACTCAAGCTAATTTCATTCTTATCCCCGTTTGGTGTACTAGCCTCCACAAGAAGTATATATAGTACTGTGACCACGAACAAGTGGTATTGAATCAATAACACTGTGACTAGCCGAGGATTCGAACGAGGGCAGAGAATGTAGAAGCGAGGGTAGAGAATGGAGAAGCGAGGGTAGAGAATGGAGAAGCGAGGGTAGAGAATGGAGAAGCGAGGGTAGAGAATGGAGCCATTCTAGAATAGACGAGAAAACAGAGTAGAGAGACTTAAACTCCTAGTTGCAGAAAAAAAGAGAAGCGAGAAAATAAACATAAGTAAAAGAAAGATAACAAAAGTAACGCAGCGAAAAAGAAGGAAAGCAAGAGAAACAAGAGTGAGAAGCAGAGATTCTGTTCCTAACAAAACTAAAAGAAAATGAACATAAAACATAAGAACACAGCAGCATTCCTACTAGATGTAAAATGGACTTGCTAGGCAGGTAAAAGGCTCCTGATTAAAGAAGTCGAATCATGAGCCCTTGATACTTTTTCCTGGATCAAATATTATTACTTCTCGTTCCCCGGGCACTGTAAACAATAACAGAGGTCTTCGTCGAGTGTAGGTGCAGTGGTCTCTTCTTTTTTTTATCTACATGCGAAATTTTGGTCATGTCAGGGATGTCATCATTCTATTTCCCAGCGCATTTATTTAGATATCCAAATAAGCTGAGCGAAAAAAAATAAAGCTGGAAGTGTGAATAACTTTGGCAGTTGGAAATATACAAATACTATATTAACATTCTCAACATATTCCGCAGTAAAAACAGATAAGATACAGCCCACCAATACTCTTATCATTCAAGCGTATTTACAGAGGCATTTATCTGTGTTATGCAGTACTTTTACTTTTATTCCCTTCCTTTGGAAGTATTAGTCTATGTGAACTGCAGCCTAAATATCTTATAAAAAATATTTATATTCTCCCGTGAGATTCGTTTACTAAAAATTCCTTCCCAATAGCACAATGTAATAAATTAATAATGTAAGATGTCACTTTTTATATATTTAATGATAGTATGAAAAGCTTTATTTTTCATTTCCAAAGATAATTACTTGTGTACTGTAAAACATATGTATACGATTTAATTTAAATCAAGAACTAAACTATAAACGTAGACCTACAGAACCTATTCACTAACCTTATGAGTAAATTAGTAAATAAGAGTAACTGTACCTTTAAAATGAAATACACAAAAATTAAAGTTTGTATAATGGTTCTGAGAGCACATAGTTGTTTTAGGCATTCATTATTATTATTATTATACTATTAAGGAGGAAGCGTTAGACTCGTAGGGGTCATACAGCGCCTGGCAATTGGAGACAATTGGGTTCATTCCATGGAATGGGAGGACAGGTACAATTCCATGAATTAAGAGCCCATCACCGGCATCAGGAAAGCTCTCTAAGAAATTTAGACATACAACAATGCTACTTTATGTAGATTCAATCTAGGGAAACCCAATAAAGTCAGTGTGATATTTCCACTGGGTTGTAATCACTTCTGCATCTGTATTTATTTGCGATAATATTGTGATTAACTTTACCAGCTGCAAGAGTACAATGAGCTCCAAACAACAATGCTATTCTCTAAAATCATGAGGCAACATTCAAAAAGACGAGCACTGGGAAAACACTAACCTGATAGCTACGCGGACACTGGATTCATCCCCCATTTTGGCCGCGCTACCACTTCTGCCTTATGAAGCAAACTGTTCCTGGAGACATTCCCAATTGCAGTCACAGAGGCACAAGTTATTTACTCCAAACCTTCAGTTACACTAGCACCTTGCAACAACACTCATATATACACACGTGACAAGCGCCAACAGCTGACTGAGTGTCAGTGGTTGTTTTCAAATACGATTCCCGTACACGGGATGCCATGTTATTCCATGATAACTAAATGAATTTTAAAATACGGGCTATAGCGTTGTCTTATTTCAACGAACAATGTGCAGCATGATTTCTCATTCAAAACATCATTAATATAGTGACACTGTGGTGATATTTGTATTATATTATTAGTAAGGAAATAAAGAGACGAAAGGTAAATGGCATTGAATTATCAGTGCTGCGCAGAGGAAACCCTGCCACAACGCTCACCAAGTGTGAGAAACATATTTAGCCTTTTAACTCCCAATTTTACCATTTCATTTTGAGTGTATTTGGAAGATATAGTAACATAATGTATTTTTTTAATTTCTTGCTTATATATATATTTTTAAATTTCGTCCATTCCAGGTAAAATGAGATTAATAAGGCATATACTGTGATGAAAAGAAATCTGTTTAATTAACGAGGTCCTATCTCTCAGTCCACGGCAGCATTCGAACGTACACACACTACGTATACGTACATGTGTGTGTGTGTACTCACCTAGTTGTGGTTGCAGGGGTCGATTCACAGCTCCTGGCCCCGCCTCTTCACTGGCCTCTACTGGGTCACTCTTCCTGCTCCATGAGCTTTATCATACACATCTTTAAACTATGTATGGATCCTCCCTCCACTACATCGCTTCCCAAACTATTCCACTTCCTGACTACTCTGCTAAACCCACAGGGATCACATGGCGCCTTGAGGAATGGGAGGCAATCAAACTCGATGCAAATAAGGAGAGGATAGACCCAATTCCTAGGATCAAGAGCCACTCACCAACATCACTCTCTCAGCTTCCATCAAGATTCATGATTTCATTTTCGAATACAAGTCAAATTATGTCTGCATTATGTCACCCATCTTGTACTCGCTTCATAAACAATAGGTGACATCTGAATATCAAATGGTATACAATACCGACAGGTTGGTAGGTAAGACACATAGGCAACATCATAGGTGACATCTCATGTAGCTGCTGAGACCAAAATTGCACATTGATAATGTTAACACTAAGGTAGGCTTATGAATACAAGACATTTTAATTGCTTTATATTTTTTCTTACAGACAGAAGAAGTCTGTGCCACCACAACGAAAATAAGAAGACCTTCAAGAGTCACAAATGAGAAGACTAGTCACATGTTTCCTGTTCCTGGTGTGGCAGCGGGGAATACATCATCACTTAAATGGGTGAAAATCACACTTGTGTGGCCTTAGTGGGTGACTCGTAGCTCAGTGGTAGAATGTCTGGCTCGCAATTGAAAAACCTGGGTTCATTTTCCAGGCGAGGCGAAACATATGGACGATTTTCCTTGCACTTGGTGACCTTGTTCGCTTAGGAGTAATTAGGAACTAGGCGGCTGTTGCGAGCTACGTCCTGGAAAAAGAGGACTTTAAAAGAACCCAACAAAAATAAGCAACACTGCTTGACTTTCTCAAGTTATCCTATGTTCATCCCAAGAAAATATCGTTATTTGCGGTGAAAATTAGTTTTTATATTTATCTCAGGGAAGCCCCAAATTCAGAGGTCATACAGCGCCCCAGAAATGGGAAATATTCAGATATGAGCTAAGGAAAAGAGAGATAAGCCCTGTTTCCAAGGTAGAGTCCCCCGCCTACATCAAGGTGCCGTAGATAAACGAACTCTTAACTACGGGACAATTATCACATATGTGTCTGCTTGTTTAAGGAACCTGGTGTTAAGTAAATGCCTGGAGTGTTTCAATGCTTCCTTCAATCAATCCTAGTTCATCTCTCAAGGAATAGTAACTCGATTCACTAGTACGCGAAGTTTTTTGTTTCAATAAACCCTCTGTGGAAAATATTGGTATTTTCCCGAAAGGTTATACTCGATAGCCTTTCTAATGTGAATATTCTTAATGTGTGGCTGTTGGTTCGTATTCTTCTTGAGATGAGGAAAGAACCATCGCGACGGTGGCGTGGGTACGCCAAGATGGGTCAAATGAAGTGACCCAAGTAGTCGCGCTCGTGGGATAAAGGTGAATGGAGGTGAACGATGGGTGGGCTCTGGATATAATGGAGATGGAAATCGGCGTTTACTACGACCAAATCGCGGTTAATGGTCTCTCTTCACAATAGTGAATGTTGTGAATATTCGCCGGGCATAATGTGGGACATTAAGTCCAAGAAACTATAATAATAGAGTGATAATGTGTTAAACAGTGAGCGACGCCGTCATGGCGGTGTTGATGGCATTGTTGATGGCGGAAATGTGCGTCGCTTCGATCAGCGTTCATCTTACACAATTATTAATGGATCAACTTCTAACGAGAGTAAATCAACGGGACATTAAACCGACGTGTGAATAGTGTGTAAAGTGTTGCGTATAAACTCTACTGAAAGGGTATAGTGAGAGGATATGAATCACTAC